>OX451219.1:59636885-59911885 GCA_949628195.1 Phasia obesa
ACAAACAAATCCCCTTCTGAACATAGTGTTACCAAAACTAATATGGATAGTGTAGAAAAACCTAAGGCTCAAGTAGGAATGGACAGATACATAACTGTACTGAAAAGAAGTCGAAGCCCTAAATCTTCCCAGATTGCACCAATGGCTAAAGTACAAAAAGACAAGGACTCTAACGGAATAAATTCCCATAATCGTTTTGCTATTTTAGATAGCGAAACAAGTGAAAAAAAAACGGCACCCAGGTCGTTCAAACCACCTCCAATTTATTTAAGGGAGAAAACCTCCAGCGACTTAATAAAGAAGTTAATTTCAACTATTGGTGAGAACACATTTTATGTAATTCCAATCAAGCGTGGCAACATTGATGAAACAAAAATACAATTTATTGATGAAAACAGTTATCGTAAAGTAGTAAACGAGTTTGAAAGCTGCAAAAAGAACTTTTATACATATCAGCTGAAGAGTAGTAAAGGTCTACAGGTAGTTATAAAAGGTGTAGACTCATACGTTGATCCAGTCGAAATTAGAGATGGCCTCCAAAAAGCGGGATTTAAGGTAAAAAGTGTAGACAATCTCAGAAATCGAGAACGTGTCCCTCAACCTCTATTTCGCGTTGAACTGGAACCTGGATATATGCGATTGAAAAAGAACGAAACGCACCCTATCTATAATTTAAGATATCTGTTGCAGCGCAAAATAAGCGTAGAGGAACCGCATAAGCGATCAGGACCCGTACAGTGTCTAAATTGCCAAGAATATGGTCATACTAGGGCTTACTGCAAATTGCCTCCGGTTTGCGTTGTGTGTGGAGAGCTACATTGTTCCGCCCAATGCGACAAAGCAAGGGATGACTCGAAAGTTAAAAAATGTAGCAATTGCGGTGGAAACCACACTGCTAACTACAGAGGCTGTCCAGTTTTTTCCCTGGTAAGGAAAACCACTCAAAAATCAAATACTCCTGCTAAGCACCCACAATATCGAGCAAATGCTCATTACCCTCAGTTAGCCCAACCAACAACCCAACATGTTTCATACGCGGATATGGTAAAAACCAATCATACTGCAGTACATAAAGCGACACCGACAACTAATTCTACTCCTAATTTGCAATCGCATCCTAAAGAGCAAACACCATCTGGTAATTTTAATCGTTTCGAAGCAAGCATCGAGACATTAGTGCATTCGATAAACAGTTTTATGAGCTCTATGAGCAGCATGATGCAAGAAATGGTACGCATGCAATCTACTATGTTGCAGGCGTTACTTAACAAACCATGAACTGTTTAAAAATATGTTTCTGGAACGCAAACGGCTTGCGCCAACACAAAAATGAACTCGAGTACTTCCTTAAGAAGGAACAAATTGATGTCATGCTGGTTTCGGAGACTCACTTAACAACAAATAGCTTTTTCAAAATAAATGGCTATATCTTATATGACACCAAAGACCCCTGTGGCAGAGCATGTGGTGGTTCAGCAATACTAATAAAGGCTCGAATCAAACATTATTTTACTGTGTGATTTTTGTGAAGATTACCTACAAGCAACAAACATTTGTATTAAATAATTTCATCAAAACTTAGTTATTTCTTCAATTTATTCACCTCCTAGGTTTCAAATATCAGAGAGTCAATACAGCGATTTCTTCAAATCACTAGGTCCCTGTTTCATAGCATCAGGCGACTACAACGCTAAACATACGTTTTGGGGATCACGCCTAATAACTCCAAAAGGTCGAGTTTTGTTTGACACAATTTCAAAAATGCGTCTGAATGTGATATCGAGTGGACAACCCACCTATTGGCCTACTGATCGACAAAAAATACCGGATGTTATTGATTTTGGCGTGATTAAGGGTATTCCAAGAGAAACGATTAAAGCTGAAGCGTCACTTGAATTATCCTCAGATCATTCACCCACTATCGTCTATATATGGGACAAACAAAACATCATATCACCAATGACTACCTCAAGCATTAATTGGTTGAAATATAGAAAGTATCTTAGTACTCATTGTTCGGAAAACATCCCGCTAAGAACACCTGAAGACGTAGAGCGGAGTCTTATTGATTTTGACCAAAACCTCAAATCAGCTGCCCAACATTCAACAATAACCCGACAATTAGCTAGATACAATCAAATTTATTCTGCAGATATCGAACGGCTCTTGGCTGAAAAAAGAAAAATTCGTAGAGAATGGCAATCACAGAGATCTCCTCAACTCAAAAGCAGACTTAAAGAATGCACGAACCGGCTAAGAGACATGCTGGAATCTCGAAGAGTAGCATCCCTGAAAAACTATTTGGGAGACCTAGACGCAACTCCTCAATCAGATTATTCGTTATGGCGTGCTTGTAGAAACCTTAAAAGGCCAGTCTTACGTAAGCCTCCCTTGCGAACTTCAGCTGGAGGCTGGGCAAGGTGTGATACCGAAAAAGGAAATTTATTTGCTGCACATTTGAAAAAGGTTTTTACCCCAAATATATCGACTGATATAGTTGAGTTGCCAGTTCTCGAGGCTAGTGCTGCAGTACCGATAAGATTTGAATTTGGTGATCTTGAAAAGGCAATAACGGATTTGAACACCAAAAAAGCCCCTGGCGTTGATAAAACCAGTAACAAGATGTTAATTGAGTTGCCCCGTGTAGCTCGCAGAATCGTTCTTTTTATTTTTAATGCTATTTTACGTTTTGAGTACTTTCCCACAGAGTGGAAGGTGTCCTTGGTTACCATGATTCCTAAACCAGGAAAAGACCACACAAAAATTGAATCATACAGACCTATAAGCCTTTTGTCAAATATGTCAAAGCTGTTTGAGAGGATGTTAATAACTAAGCTTAACCCTATTCTAAGCGACAAAGGATGTATTCCAAACCATCAATTCGGCTTCAGGAAAAAACATAGTACGATCGAACAAACTCACAGGTTAGTCAATGTTGTTAAGAAGACATTTGAAGAGAGAAAATACTGCTCTGCGCTTTTTATCGACGTTTCTCAAGCATTCGATAAGGTATGGCATAAAGGCCTAATATATAAGCTAAAACTGAATTTGCCCGTAAACCTATATAAGCTGCTAGATAGTTATTTAACCGAACGAAAATTTATTGTGAAAGAAGGAGATTTTTTGAGCTCACCCCAGGCAATCGAAGCCGGAGTTCCCCAAGGTAGTATATTGGGGCCCTTTTTATACTTATTGTATACTTCAGACATGCCAACTAGTAACCGAGTTCACACATCGACATTTGCTGACGACACAGCTTTTTTGAGCATTCACGAAAGACCCGAAGTAGCATCACGATATTTACAAGACCACATATCCAATTTAGAAAAATGGTTGAAGAAATGGAGAATAAAAGTGAATGAACAAAAATGTACTCACATTACCTTCACACTGCGTACAGCATCTTGCCCCCCTATTCGGATAAATAACCAAACGATACCTCAGCTTTCAGACGTCAAATATCTCGGCATACATCTTGACCGGCGCCTTACATGGAAACGGCACATAGAAACAAAGTTAACACAAATGAAGTTGAAAGCAGTCCAACTAAACTGGCTAATTGGCAGAAATTCTACTCTAGCTTTAGACTGCAAACTTTTATTATACAAGTCAATTCTAAAACCAATATGGTGTTATGGCATTCAATTATGGGGCACTGCCTCAGCTACCAATGTAGAAAAAATTCAAAGGCGCCAAAATAAGATTCTACGTATTATTACATCTGCTCCCTGGTATATAAAAAATTCGAACATCCATAAAGATCTAAACGTGCCATCAGTTAAAGCAGAAATAGCGAAACTTGCCATAAGGTATTTAAAGAAGCTTGAAACTCATCCGAATCCACTGGCCCGTAACATACTAACTGAACCTGGTTACATTCGACTAAGAAGGAGGGACACTGCTTCTCTCATCCGTACATCAGAGGGATAACCCACAAATTACAGTAACCGTGAAACATACATTTTTTTTGTCCAGCACTGGTTGGACTTAACAAGTATATTTTTAGACTTAAGATATGAGTAATTATTGATAGTTCAATTAAATTGAAGATACAATAAATAAAATTGCGAAAAAAAAAAAAATTCTGTAAGTTCTTATGCGTTATTTCAATAATTGTGTGTATTTGTATTTGCTCTGTGGATCGTCCGTATAGTTGGTTTTGGCATTAACCCTACAATCGGCCCTCCTGACGGCAATTCGGCTCGGATTGCCATTTTTCATAAATTCAGCCACTGTGGTGGTTCGATTCGGACCCTCGTGGTCACCAACCTTCTCAACTTCATACCTGCCATATGGCAGCTTTCTAATTATTTTATACGGACCAAGGAACTTCGGCCTCAATTTGAGTGCAGTACCATACTGAGTGCGCTTAATGGCGACCAACTCTTTCAGTGAATACTCTACTTCGGGTTTACGCTTTCTGTTGAACGTCTCAATGTTCTCTTTTTGTATCGCCTGAATATTTTCTCTAGCTTCTGCTCGGATATCGTCTCGACTTTCCTGGAAATCTCTCGCAGCCTCTTCGTTTAGTATTTCCCGCAGATCTGGATACTCTGGTAATCGCATTTCGACTCCGGTTAATAACTTAAACGGTGAAAACTTGGTGCTTCTTGTAGATCTTGAATTTATCATCATTTGGACGCGACGTACATGCTTATACCAATTATGGCATGCTTCTCCACATAATTTTGTTAGTAGCGGAATAATTATTTTATGGATTCGCTCCAACTGGCCGTTGCCGCGTGGAACGCCAGTCGCTATTACCAGATGCTGAATATTTTCCTCTTCACAATATGATTTAAATGCATTTGAAGTAAACGCTGCTCCTCGATCGGAGATGATTCGTCTCGGGTTTCCGAAAACAGATGCTTGTCTTTCTAAACAATCGATTACACCTTTAGTGTCGGTGGACTTTGTCGGATAAAGCCAAACAAACTTTGAGAAACTATCGACTACTACAAATAAATAATTATAAGTCTTCTTTGTCATGTCCATTGGGCCTACGTGGTCGACATGATAAGTCATGAGGGGTTTATCTTCTTTGTCAATAGGGTTTAGGTAACCCTCCTTTTTGCCACACTTCGCTTCAGTGACAATGCACTCAACACAATTCTATACGATTTTCGTTACTTTCGCTGCCAAACCGGTATCTTCCAACTGGACCGGTATTACTATTAGTTCCTTAATGGGATCTCTAAACAATATACCGTTCTGCATAAAAAAGTCTTCGTATTTGGCATATCCAAGCATCGCTCTAATTGCTTTGGTACATTCATCGTTTTCTTGCGCATTTCTGATCCTGATTGTTAGGCTACTTTCGGTTATCAGGCAAGCCATTCGGCTTAGTGAGTCTACGTGCTTCATTCTAGTGCCAGGTCGATGCTCTATTAAGTACGAAAATTCCTGTAAGAACATAGCCCATCTGGCTATCCGCGATGGCACATCTTCTTTATTGATAGTTAGCTTAAATGCATTACAGTCTGTAACTATCTTGAATGGTAATCCCAGCAAATAAAATCTCCACTTTTTCAGCGCTTCGACGATGGCAAGTACCTCCAATTCATAGGAGTGATATTTTTCCTCGTAAGGTTTAGTTCTGCGACTCATATACTGTACAGGATGCATTTCCCGATCGTCGAGGCTCTTTTGCATAAGGACTGCGCCGTATCCAAACTTACTTGCATCAGTATGCACTTCCGTAACTGCGTCCTGATCATAAAGTTTCAGAACGGGCGCGCTAATGAGAGCTTCTTTTAACTGCTTACAAGCCAATAGAATTTCGCATTAATCTTGAACGTTACATTTTTCCTTAACAAGTCAGTCAATGGTTTCGCAATTATTGCATAGTTCTCGATAAACTTCCTGAAGTATGATGTAAGTCCCAAAAATCTCTGCAACGTTTTCCGATCCGTAGGAATGGGAAATTCTTTAACTGCTCTAATATTTTCTTCAGTTGGTTTTATTGAACCGTTCTGAACTACGTAGCCTAGAAAATTAACACTTCTCTGCAAAATCTGACATTTCTCCCAACGAATCTGCAAACCACACTTCGCGGCTGTCTTCAACACCTTCAAAAACTTATTAAGGCCCTCGATTATATCCCTGGAAGGAATTATGATGTTGTCCATGTATACGATAACTGAACCGTCTCGTAGAAAGTCTCTCAAAACCGCAGCTATATATCGAGTAAATACGGCTGGAGAATTGCTAATTCCGAAGGGTGCAAATAGAAATTCAAATTGCCCGTTATGAGTAACAAAAGCCGTATATTTTCTATAGGACTCTTCCAATGGCACATGAAAAAATCCATTACGCAGATCTAAAGTCGTATAGTAACTCGCGCTTTGTAGTTTATCCAACACTTCGTCCATTAAAGGCATAGGATAATGATCTCGGATTATCTTAAGATTCAATTTTCGATAATCGCAGCACAACCTTTTCGTACCGTCTTTCTTCGCCGCCAGAACAATTGGAGATGCGTACTCCGAACAACTGGGTTGCACTATTTTCTCTCTTAGCCATTCAGAAATTTGCCTATCCACTATAATTTGATCAGCTATTGGTAAACGCCTAGGTCGCTGGTAAATTGGAAGATCATCTTTTAACGTAATCTTCATTTCGATAGGGCTCTGGGTTTCTCTATGAGGTTGATATTGAAGTATCGCCTTGCTTACTTGCTCTCTTACGTTTTTATCTAAATGGTCCAGTGGAGTTTGAGGTTCTGCTTTGCGTTCTTCAACGTTTAGACAAATACTTTTAAATTCTTCCAACAGCAAGTTCCTTTTAATCGGCTTTCTAAAAATTGCTTCACCTTTCTAATTGTTAACGCTACATTTCGCAGCAAGCTATTTCCCAACATAATTGAGTGGTTAATATCCTTTTCTCCTACCACGTAAAATGTAACTTCTATTTCCAAATCGTCAATTTTTATTCGCTCGGCGAACCGGCCGATCGTGAAAATTTCACTATCGCCAATTCCGTACAGTCTGATACGTTCAGGCATAAATTCAACTTCATCGATAATAAGCAACATATCGGAACGCAAAAGGCACAACTCACATCCTGTATCGACCAGAGCGGAAAGGGTTTTTCCCCGCATAGTGAAATCTTTAAATATTAATTCCGAGCCCTTACGTACCATGTTCGCTTGACCACCTTCCTTCTTGTTACTTCTTTCTGCATTCTTTGCTGAACACTCGAAAGATCTATGACCAAACCTTTAGCACCTAAAACATTTAAACTGCTTGGAACAATCTCTAGCGATGTGTGATTTCTCGCCACACTTAAAACACAATTTTTCCCTCTCATTGGATTCGCGTCTAGACTTATGAACTTCCCGTACGTTGATGACGCTCTCTTTTCCCTTTTGCAAAGAACCGGGGCAAAAGAGTGTCTTTTCGTATACTTTTATCTGCTTTTTCAACTCATTTATATTTTCGGCCTGGTACAGCACTGTCTTATTAGGCCTTGAATCAGGAATACCTTCTATAAAGTACTCGATAATACTTTTTTCATCTAATTCGATTTGCGATCCAATTTCCATAATACTATATAAGTATTCAATTAAGGTCTCGTTCCTTGCTAGTCGTCTGCTACGGATTTGTCGTATGACTTCTGCAGCTGAAAACTGCATACCGAATTCATTTTGGAGAGCGGTTTTCAAGGCGAGCCAATCGCGTATACCACGTTGACTTCTGATGAACATTTTTGCGGCTCCTATTAATAACTGTTTTGCATAAACGTATTTTTGCAGCGCCGACCATTTGAGTATATTTCCCGTTTCTTCAAACTCATCTAGCCATTGTCTTATGTCCGGTGTAGTAGTACCCGAAAATTGCAAAAGACTGTCCCCTACATCCTTTAGGGTGTACATACTATTTTTATAATCGAATCTACCTGGCTCCTTGCCGTCATCTTCAGGAGGACGCGTTGCATTGGTACCGTAGTTTCCATCTTTGTCTTCGTCTTCCGTATTGTCAGAATCATTCGTCTCTAATCCGTACTTCCCTAAAAGTCTCTTCTGTAATTCTTCTTTTAATCCCTGAGTACTAAGTCCCAACTCTGCTAATTTAGCCCTAAGAGCAGTTACGCTCATACCAAAAATTTCCTCACGTTCCATTTAAGAATTTTGTAAATTATAGTAAATAAAAAAAATAAAAGTTGCAGCCACAACCGAGTTACAAACTGTGAAATCTAGATAATTAATAATTTAAGTAATATAATAAAGGTAAATGCAATCAATATATTTTTAGTACAAAGTTAAAATATGAATTAAATTTTTAATGAAATTTTATGACAATACTAATTTAGAATAATTTATTTTAGTTTTAATTTATTCTTCAAAAAATTTGGAAAATTTTCTTAAATGCCAATGACTAAACAAAGTTTTAATCTTATTGAGTTAAATTTTATTTTCTTTCAATTTTATTTTCTTCTAAAAAGTTCTTCTTTACTTCTTTATTTAATTCTTCTTTAATCTTTAATTCGTTCTTCTCTACTTCTTTATTTAATTTTTCTTTAAATTATCATTAATTCTCCTCAACTTCTTTGTTTAATTCTTCTCAACTTCTTTGTTTAATTCATCTTTTATTATTTCTTCTCAACTTCTTTGTTCAAATATTTTTCATCTTTTATTTATAATTCTTCTTAACTTTTTCATCTAATATTAATTATGATTAATAATTACATCAAAATTGGTTTTCCTCTTTTTAGTTATTTGTAAATATATTTTATTTCATAATGGAATAAAAATAAAATTAAAATACCTAGTAAATTTTGCTTGCTGTACCACTGTTCACTTCTGTTATACGCATCTCTCACTGTATTAATTCTGCCAGCCAGTTGATCAGTTTAAAAATACGTACGCTGCTTACTTCTTATTCTCCGTCGCTGTTCTGCTTGCTTGTTGATGAAATTCTGCTGCCAACGTTTGTTTAACGACTCACTTGACACAATCTTCTCTGCTTTGTTGTTGGAATTCTTTCCAAAAAATTCTTTTTTTAAAAAATAACTGTTTCTTATTTTCATTTGCTGATGCAAAAATTGTTTTTCTTGTTGGTGTTTGCTTCTTGAGTAAATTGTTCATTTGGTTACCATAATAAAATCAATGCTTTTGCTTGTTCAAAAAAAACATACAAACATGCATAGCCACACATAATGGGTGATTTTTTTGAGGTTAGGATTTTCATGCATTAGTATTTGACAGATCACGTGAGATTTCAGACATGGTGCCAAAGAGAAAGATGCTCAGTATGCTTTGACATTTCATCATGAATAGACTTACTAACGAGCAACGCTTGCAAATCATTGAATTTTATTACCAAAATCAGTGTTCGGTTCGAAATGTTCAAATGTGACAAATTTTGTTCAGCGATGAGGCTCATTTCTGGTTGAATGGCTACGTAAATAAGCAAAATTGCCGCATTTGGAGTGAAGAGCAACCAGAAGCCGTTCAAGAACTGCCCATGCATCCCGAAAAATGCACTGTTTGGTGTGGTTTGTACGCTGGTGGAATCATTGGACCGTATTTTTTCAAAGATGCTGTTGGACGCAACGTTACGGTGAATGGCGATCGCTATCGTTCGATGCTAACAAACTTTTTGTTGCCAAAAATGGAACAACTGAACTTGGTTGACATGTGGTTTCAACAAGATGGCGCTACATGCCACACAGCTCGCGATTCTATGGCCATTTTGAGGGAAAACTTCGGAGAACAATTCATCTCAAGAAATGGACCGGTAAGTTGGCCACCAAGATCATGCGATTTGACGCCTTTAGACTATTTTTTGTGGGGCTACGTCAAGTATAAAGTCTACAGAAATAAGCCAGCAACTATTCCAGCTTTGGAAGACAACATTTCCGAAGAAATTCGGGCTATTCCGGCCGAAATGCTCGAAAAAGTTGCCCAAAATTGGACTTTCCGAATGGACCACCTAAGACGCAGCCGCGGTCAACATTTAAATGAAATTATCTTCAAAAAGTAAATGTCATGGACCAATCTAACGTTTCAAATAAAGAACCGATGAGATTTTGCAAATTTTATGCGTTTTTTTTTAAAAAAAAGTTCTCAAGCTCTTAAAAAATCACTCGTTAGTTTTAATATTTTAGCATCGTTTTTAAACAAAAACTAACTGTCTTTTAACTTTTAATGAAGTTTCTTTTGTGGTTTTTTAAATTTTTAATTTTTCATAGCGGAATTTTGTTCTTTTAAATTATATTTTATTTGGAAACATTTAGCTTTTTACTTTTTTCACCAAACACAAAACAAAATATTTCGGCTGAGCCCCCAAATTTGTAGGAATCCCGATCACCTGGCTTTATTTAAACACTTTTAGTTTTCAATTCAATTATTATTATTTCATTTATTTAATTGTTTATTAGTTTTAACTTAGGTATAGATTTAATTTAAAGTTATATATTTAAAGTAGGTGTGTAAGTTCTTATTAAATTAACTTTGCTTCGCAACTTCTTCACGTCTTAACTCTTCACTCGTCTCTATTCAACTGTACTCATGTTCAATCGTCATTAAAAAAGGTTGTCTAATTCTGTGTTTCATTTCTGTAAGTTCTTATGCGTTATTTCAATAATTGTGCGATGGCAAGTATAGTTGGTTTTGGCATTAATATATATATATATATATATATATATATATATATATATATATATATATATATATATATATATATATATATATATATATATATATATATATATATATATATAGAATTGCAGTAAAAGAAATATTAAAGCAAAGAACTGCAATGGGCTATTATCACGCATTGGTTCCTGAAATGCTCTTAAATTATGTGAAATCCTTTGTTAATTTTCATCGCATGGACCACACAACGTTTTCTTACGTTCAATTCTAATGGCGTTATCTATTGTCGTCCATATGCTTTGCTTTGCATGATTATAGCTATTGCTCATGTCGTACATGCATTCTCTTCTGGGCTTTTTCATTTCCATTATAAGCTTGAGGGCAACAGTTTCATTGTTGAGAAATATTTCTTTGTTGATAATCAACACAAACAAAACAAATGCCAAAATTTCGTAATATGCAAACACTATACATATAATGGTTACTCAATTCAGCTTTTTCTAAAAAAAAATTTTAGTGGCAACTCATTCCAATTTTGTCCGGAAAAAGGTTAAAATTAAACCAAATCAAGCTCAGAGTTGTCGGGACAAAATCACTTCTCTTACACTTCTTTCATTCTCTGAGAGAAATGTGAAACTAATTATAAAAAAATGTTGTCCAAACAAAATGGGTGAATCCAGCTTTAGAGACCACTGTCATCTCACAGGCAACTATCGAGGTCCTATATACAATTTAAAATATAAAACTCTAATGTTTATAGCAGGTACCACGTAAAATGTAACTTCTATTTCCAAATCGTCAATTTTTATTCGCTCGGCGAACCGGCCGATCGTGAAAATTTCACTATCGCCAATTCCGTACAGTCTGATACGTTCAGGCATAAATTCAACTTCATCGATAATAAGCAACATATCGGAACGCAAAAGGCACAACTCACATCCTGTATCGACCAGAGCGGAAAGGGTTTTTCCCCGCATAGTGAAATCTTTAAATATTAATTCCGAGCCCTTACGTACCATGTTCGCTTGACCACCTTCCTTCTTGTTACTTCTTTCTGCATTCTTTGCTGAACACTCGAAAGATCTATGACCAAACCTTTAGCACCTAAAACATTTAAACTGCTTGGAACAATCTCTAGCGATGTGTGATTTCTCGCCACACTTAAAACACAATTTTTCCCTCTCATTGGATTCGCGTCTAGACTTATGAACTTCCCGTACGTTGATGACGCTCTCTTTTCCCTTTTGCAAAGAACCGGGGCAAAAGAGTGTCTTTTCGTATACTTTTATCTGCTTTTTCAACTCATTTATATTTTCGGCCTGGTACAGCACTGTCTTATTAGGCCTTGAATCAGGAATACCTTCTATAAAGTACTCGATAATACTTTTTTCATCTAATTCGATTTGCGATCCAATTTCCATAATACTATATAAGTATTCAATTAAGGTCTCGTTCCTTGCTAGTCGTCTGCTACGGATTTGTCGTATGACTTCTGCAGCTGAAAACTGCATACCGAATTCATTTTGGAGAGCGGTTTTCAAGGCGAGCCAATCGCGTATACCACGTTGACTTCTGATGAACATTTTTGCGGCTCCTATTAATAACTGTTTTGCATAAACGTATTTTTGCAGCGCCGACCATTTGAGTATATTTCCCGTTTCTTCAAACTCATCTAGCCATTGTCTTATGTCCGGTGTAGTAGTACCCGAAAATTGCAAAAGACTGTCCCCTACATCCTTTAGGGTGTACATACTATTTTTATAATCGAATCTACCTGGCTCCTTGCCGTCATCTTCAGGAGGACGCGTTGCATTGGTACCGTAGTTTCCATCTTTGTCTTCGTCTTCCGTATTGTCAGAATCATTCGTCTCTAATCCGTACTTCCCTAAAAGTCTCTTCTGTAATTCTTCTTTTAATCCCTGAGTACTAAGTCCCAACTCTGCTAATTTAGCCCTAAGAGCAGTTACGCTCATACCAAAAATTTCCTCACGTTCCATTTAAGAATTTTGTAAATTATAGTAAATAAAAAAAATAAAAGTTGCAGCCACAACCGAGTTACAAACTGTGAAATCTAGATAATTAATAATTTAAGTAATATAATAAAGGTAAATGCAATCAATATATTTTTAGTACAAAGTTAAAATATGAATTAAATTTTTAATGAAATTTTATGACAATACTAATTTAGAATAATTTATTTTAGTTTTAATTTATTCTTCAAAAAATTTGGAAAATTTTCTTAAATGCCAATGACTAAACAAAGTTTTAATCTTATTGAGTTAAATTTTATTTTCTTTCAATTTTATTTTCTTCTAAAAAGTTCTTCTTTACTTCTTTATTTAATTCTTCTTTAATCTTTAATTCGTTCTTCTCTACTTCTTTATTTAATTCTTCTTTAAATTATCATTAATTCTCCTCAACTTCTTTGTTTAATTCTTCTCAACTTCTTTGTTTAATTCATCTTTTATTATTTCTTCTCAACTTCTTTGTTCAAATATTTTTCATCTTTTATTTATAATTCTTCTTAACTTTTTCATCTAATATTAATTATGATTAATAATTACATCAAAATTGGTTTTCCTCTTTTTAGTTATTTGTAAATATATTTTATTTCATAATGGAATAAAAATAAAATTAAAATACCTAGTAAATTTTGCTTGCTGTACCACTGTTCACTTCTGTTATACGCATCTCTCACTGTATTAATTCTGCCAGCCAGTTGATCAGTTTAAAAATACGTACGCTGCTTACTTCTTATTCTCCGTCGCTGTTCTGCTTGCTTGTTGATGAAATTCTGCTGCCAACGTTTGTTTAACGACTCACTTGACACAATCTTCTCTGCTTTGTTGTTGGAATTCTTTCCAAAAAATTCTTTTTTTAAAAAATAACTGTTTCTTATTTTCATTTGCTGATGCAAAAATTGTTTTTCTTGTTGGTGTTTGCTTCTTGAGTAAATTGTTCATTTGGTTACCATAATAAAATCAATGCTTTTGCTTGTTCAAAAAAAAACATACAAACATACATAGCCACACATAGTTTTAATATTTTAGCATCGTTTTTAAACAAAAACTAACTGTGTTTTAACTTTTAATGAAGTTTCTTTTGTGGTTTTTTAAATTTTTAATTTTTCATAGCGGAATTTTGTTCTTTTAAATTATATTTTATTTGGAAACATTTAGCTTTTTACTTTTTTCACCAAACACAAAACAAAATATTTCGGCTGAGCCCCCAAATTTGTAGGAATCCAGATCACCTGGCTTTATTTAAACACTTTTAGTTTTCAATTCAATTATTATTATTTCATTTATTTAATTGTTTATTAGTTTTAACTTAGGTATAGATTTAATTTAAAGTTATATATTTAAAGTAGGTGTGTAAGTTCTTATTAAATTAACTTTGCTTCGCAACTTCTTCACGTCTTAACTCTTCACTCGTCACTATTCAACTGTACTCATGTTCAATCGTCATTAAAAAAGGTTGTCTAATTCTGTGTTTCGTTTCTGTAAGTTCTTATGCGTTATTTCAATAATTGTGCGATGGTAAGTATAGTTGGTTTTGGCATTATATATATATATATAGAATTGCAGTAAAAGAAATATTAAAGCAAAGAACTGCAATGGGCTATTATCACGCATTGGTTCCTGAAATGCTCTTAAATTATGTGAAATCCTTTGTTAATTTTCATCGCATGGACCACACAACGTTTTCTTACGTTCAATTCTAATGGCGTTATCTATTGTCGTCCATATGCTTTGCTTTGCATGATTATAGCTATTGCTCATGTCGTACATGCATTCTCTTCTGGGCTTTTTCATTTCCATTATAAGCTTGAGGGCAACAGTTTCATTGTTGAGAAATATTTCTTTGTTGATAATCAACACAAACAAGACAAATGCCAAAATTTCGTAATATGCAAACACTATACATATAATGGTAACTCAATTCAGCTTTTTCTAAAAAAAAATTTAGTGGCAACTCATTCCAATTTTGTCCGGAAAAAGGTTAAAATTAAACCAAATCAAGCTCAGAGTTGTCGGGACAAAATCACTTCTCTTACACTTCTTTCATTCTCTGAGAGAAATGTGAAACTAATTATAAAAAAATGTTGTCCAAACAAAATGGGTGAATCCAGCTTTAGAGACCACTGTCATCTCACAGGCAACTATCGAGGTCCTATATACAATTTAAAATATAAAACTCTAATGTTTATAGCAGGTATCTTTCATATATATATATATATATATATATATATATATATATATATATATATATATATATATATATATATATATAATAACTTAAAATGTTGCACTTAAATGTTTGCACTTTTTATTGTTGAGAGTTCTTTGAAAAATAAATATAAGTCATAGGCTGATAAGTTATGAAAGATACCTGCTATAAACATTACAGTTTTATATTTTAATATATATATCTTATTTATATTTTAATATATATATCTTTCATATATATATATATATATATATATATGTCGCTGGCGGCGACGGTCGTTCGAAAAAGGGCGAATTTAACAACCAAATAAAAAGAGCCAAGTTTCTAATTAATTGGTTTAGGTGTTTATTTCTATTTAAACAATATTATAATTAACAAATGGAAATATAAATATAAGAACAAATGTACTTACCGCAGTGCTTTCCTTTAACGAACTAATTTTACTTGTTAAATAATTTAAAGTTGAGCCAAAAATTCTTTATGTATTAAATACATCAAAAAATAACGGGCCAACTTAACGAAACAAAAGCACTGCAGAATAATATTGTTACATATAAAACTAACTGATCATTTACAATCATACATATGTATAAACAAATAGGAAAAACGGGAATAAAAATACATAATATGAATATACATAAATGATCAAGAGACAAAATAACAAGACATTTAGGCAACTCACAGACTGACAAATCAAATAAATAAATTTAAACAAAATAATAAATGTTTCCAGTTTTATGAGCCATTAAGCGACATCCCCACCCCCGTGGATCGACCACGATTCACTTCTCCAAATCAAGGACTGCAAGTTTGGAAACAGGACGCATCAGGACACCAGTGCTAGTACGGACATCAGCACGACGTATAATATCATCTTTACCCTTGTATACCTCTTCCACTCGACCTCGTCTCCAATCTTTTCGGGACACTGCAGGATCACAAATGATAACCAAGTCACCAACGGCAATGGGCTTTGTGCGTTGACACCATTTGGAGCGTCTGGTCAAAGTGGACAAATATTCTTCAGATTTTATAATTTCAATTTCGGCATTAAATTTTTCTTTCTGGGCTTGGCGACAAAGATAAATTTCCGCAGTTTTTAGTTCAGCAGCAGTCAAACTATTTCTTTCATCTTGGCTTACTTTCCTTTGGCATCGACTTATGAAACGTAACATCCAGGCAACCGTTCGTTTTAGCTTCAAATAAGAAGAAAATCTACTAAAATCAATAATAGGAGGAATATTAATTAATAGAGCAAATTTTGGACGTAGCTCCTCAGTATCAAGGCTAGCAGGGCTTATATTCACAGCTTTGGGCACCATCATAAAGAAAATTAGGGCCACTGAACCAGCTGGATTCATTCGAAAAGTAGACCTGAGACTTCATCCTAGTGGTTTCATCAGCAACATTAATATTGGTGGGCAGCCATCTCCAATCTGATGGGCTAGTGGAATCTAGAATTTCTGTGATTCGATGGGCAACAAAAGGCTTGTATCTACGACTTTCTGAGCCTATCCAATTAATCACAGTAGAGGAATCGCTCCAACAAATAAACCGAGAAACCTTCATGGAATGCTCCTTCAAAATCGTATCCAATAATCGAGTACCCAAAACAGCAGCCTGAAGTTCGAGCCTTGGAATACTCATCGTTTTTAGAGGGGCACATCTCGTTTTTGCAGCTACGAAGGATACTTCAACTTTTCCATCAGTATATATGGACCTCCAGTATGACGCGGCACCAAATGCATCCTCACTAGCGTCGACAAAAACATGTAGCTCCAGACGGATAGGAATGCCATTTCCAAAATAACATCGAGGCACTTTCACATTAACAACATTTTTTAGCTCTTGGCGCCAAATATTCCACATGTCATATAAGTCATTGGGCAAAGGGTCATCCCATCGGACATCGTACCTCCATACCTCACGCATCAACAGTTTAGCCGTAATCATAAAGTTGCTCAATAGACCAAGTGGATCGAAAATAGACATTACCACACTAAGCAACTCTCGTTTTGTAGGAGCCTTCAACCCATTTATGACATCAGCATTCACGTTGTGGAACCTCAACTCAAACCTGAAAGTATCATCTTTAGGTTGCCAGTACATACCTAGGACTTTTTCTGACTGTAGCTCGTTGATATCGCTGGAAAAGTTCACCGGCTTCTCCATAGCACCTTTAAGAGCCACAATTACCTCAGACGAATTGGATGAAAAATTTCTTAGCTCGAATCCAGCTGACTTATGGATGTCACGAACTTGTTGGGCAACTTCAATAGCTCTTTCAGGTGTTGGAAAACTGTCGACGAAATCATCCACATAATGATGATCCATGATAGACTTCACCGCACGAGGGTATTTTTCCCGATAGCTTAGGGCGTTGGTTTCTTTGACATAATGGGCTACGCAGGGCGAACAAGCAGCGCCAAATGTCATCACGACCATCTCATAAGTATCTGGAGGCTTTCTATCATCATCGCGCCAAAGGAAGCGTTGGGAACATCTGTCTTCAGGAGCCACAAGGACCTGGTGAAACATCTCTTTAATGTCGCCGCAAACTGCAACAGCTCCAACTCGAAAGTTGAATAAAATAGACGGCAGAGGCTTATATTGCTGAGGACCCTTTAAGAGCATGGAATTCAACGAAACGCCTTCAACAGTTGCAGCAGCATCAAAAACTAGCCGAAGCTTTCCAGGCTTGTTCGGGCTGACCACTCCAAAGTGAGGAAGATACCAAGTTCTAGGGCAAACACCAGAAGCTTCATTAGGCAACAATTTCCTTACATACCCCTTTGACACGTAATCGTTCATGATGGACTTGTAGGCCTCACCAAATTCCGGAATTCTCTTCATTTTCCTCTCAATACCATTGAGTCTGTTTAGAGCCATGGAATAACTGTCTGGCAGGACTACATCATCAGAGCGCCACAAGAGCCGTGTTTGAAATCTTCCTCCAACTTTCACAGTAGTAGTCATCATTATTTGACGAGCTCGAGCAACCTTCTTCGATTCTATGACTGGTAAGACCTTGACTCCAAAATTTTCGATTTCAAAATAATTTGCCACCAAGTCGTAAAGTGTCTGCTCAGGCTGAATTGTCAACAAACATAAATTAGAGTTTGACGGCTTACCCCTCATCGGACCAAAAACGACCCAACCCAATGGTGTGTTGGCAGCATAGGGACCACTTTCTTCCAAAGGCACAATTTCATCAGGAAGACCAAGATGGCAGTGATCTAATCCTATCAGGACTTTAGGGGCCACACCATTGTATAATTTAATTGGTAAACCAGGATGAGCGCTTAAATCCATATTGAAACTCTGAGCCGGCAATTTCAAATTCGAGACACCATAAACATTTTTTAAGGCATATTTTCTTTGCTTACCAATCCCACTTACTTGCAGATCAACCACAGATGCCATTTCTTGAGATTCCTTTCCAGCGTACCAGTGCAAGTTCAATTTACTTTGATGCCCCCGGAGGCCCAGTTGCCTCACCAAGGAGCTGTCCACCATAGTAACCGAAGAACCTTCATCCAACAACGCGTAAGTTTCAACCTTGTTACTAGGACCATAAAGTACAATAGGCACAACTCGGAACAGGAGTACGCTCTTATCTGCAGGACGGGATACACAGCTCAAGACAGACGCACTTCCATTTGATGAACCACTTGGGGCTTCTGACTCACTTGGCCCAGAATATTTTTCGCGACTATTATTAATTTTTACATCATGTAGTAATTTGTTATGTTTTCGCAGGCAACCATCGATGGGACACTCTTTTCGTTTACGGCAACTCCTACTAGGATGCCCCGACCCAAGACACGAAAAACATAACCTCAATTTCTTCACATTAGACCATCTGTCAGGCACACTCAATGAACTAAATTTTTTACATTCAAATAATTTATGATTACCCTGGCACATAGGGCATTCTTGTTTATGTTGACCATCAACGGCGTGGAGGACAACTTTTCTTTTAGGTTCACTATAATTTCGATTACTACTCACCCCTTGAATAGTTTGCACCAAATCAGCAACATCTTTGAGCCACCTGTTAAAATCTAAAACCGTTGGATATGGCTTAATTGTTGAGGAATAGCGGGCCCATTCCATTCGTTTGCTCAAGGGAAGCTTACCAACCAATTCATCCATTAATGTAGGATTCGATAAATGCTGTTGTCCATTGGCAGATTCCAAAAAGGCGGCAAGATTCTGCACCTTAACAGCAAATGGCACAAGTCGATCAATAGCACTCTCACTAATGGGCTGAATTTCTTTCACTTGTTGGAGCTGACATCGGATAAGCATTTCTGGACGACCATATCGAAAACGCAACTGCTCCATCACCACATTGACGTTATCCGGATGTATGAGCAACGATTTAACACTCTCCCTTGCATCACCCTTTAATGCCTTTTGGAGCCGAACACAATTTTCAAAATTATTGTAATTATAAACAGCAGTCGAATTACTAAAGGCTGTTGAAAAAATGGGCCAATCCTCAGGTGTACCACTAAATTCCGGCAGGTCATATATTTTTCTGTGCACTGCCATCGAACCGCCATTTTGAGACACAAAATTATTTGGCGGTAACATTTGTGTTAAAGGCGATTGGCTTGCACAAAAACCGGTACTATTTGCATTGCAGCTAACACACGAAAATGGCGTACGGCGATCAGTGCAGTCAACGTTGGCTGAGACAGAATTTTCGACGTTGGCTTCACTAGTACCCGTCACAGCTGGCGCCATATTGGATGGTTGGGGCACGGCTGAGGATGGCGTTGAATTGGCATTAAGGGCAATGGACAAAACTTTCTGAGCAGTCAGCAACTGGACCTGGAGTGTATTAATTTGGCTTTGCAAGTCTTCCAAATTGATACCGGAATTGGGCTGGGGCATCGGAAGCTGTTGGCTAGGTTGAACCGTGGCTGAGGGCATGTTGGACGCGCAGGTGGAAGTGGTGGCTACGCTACCCGAGATTCCAGCGCAGGTGGAACTCGTAGACATTGCGGCAGGGGCAGATAATATTTTATCACTTATTTGAGCAGTACTTACGATTGTCTTGGTTACTCCTGAGGTAGAAGGAACTACTATAGGCATTGCTGTTCCGGCGGCAGAGGAACTGGTAGACAGCAAAGGAGCTCCAGCGGCTGTGGGAGCCAATTGCTGTGACGGCAGATATGTTCCGGCAGATGGAGAACCACTATTATTTTGGCTTGATGTTGTCTGCAATCGAGCGCTTTTTCTCACTGGCGATCGTTGCATTATGAACCACAAATATTCTTTAAACAATTGTTGTCCCGGCAGACGAGAACCACTTTAAAAATTTTAAAATATATTTTTTTTAACGCAGGCAATGTCCAATAAAAATTATTTATTTCGGCTGACAAGGAACCACTTCAGCAAAAATTTATTTTCTCTTAGACAGAGAACCAATTGTTCCGGCAGGCAAGGAACCAAAATAAAATGTTCCGGCAATTAAGGAACCACAAAACAAATAATATATTCTCCAATAAATGTTCCGGCAGTCAGGGAACCACACAGAAATAAATTTATTCCTCACAAAAATGTTCCGGCAGTCAAGGAACCACAAACAAATAAATTTATTCTTCAAAAAATGTTCCGGCAGTCAAGGAACTACAAACGAATTTATTTTTAATTGTTCCGGCAGGCAAGGAACCAAATCTTTCGCCAAAGTATTGCGAATTTAATTTTTATTAATTGTTCCGGCGGGCATGGAACCACTTTTGTCGTCAATAAAATTTTTTATTAATTGTTCCGGCGGGCATGGAACCACATTTTTCGCAAAATAAAATGCAAAATAAAATTTTTATTAATTGTTCCGGCGGGCATGGAACCACATTTTTCGCCAAATAAGTTGCGAAATAAAATTTGTCGCTGGCGGCGACGGTCGTTCGAAAAAGGGCGAATTTAACAACCAAATAAAAAGAGCCAAGTTTCTAATTAATTGGTTTAGGTGTTTATTTCTATTTAAACAATATTATAATTAACAAATGGAAATATAAATATAAGAACAAATGTACTTACCGCAGTGCTTTCCTTTAACGAACTAATTTTACTTGTTAAATAATTTAAAGTTGAGCCAAAAATTCTTTATGTATTAAATACATCAAAAAATAACGGGCCAACTTAACGAAACAAAAGCACTGCAGAATAATATTGTTACATATAAAACTAACTGATCATTTACAATCATACATATGTATAAACAAATAGGAAAAACGGGAATAAAAATACATAATATGAATATACATAAATGATCAAGAGACAAAATAACAAGACATTTAGGCAACTCACAGACTGACAAATCAAATAAATAAATTTAAACAAAATAATAAATGTTTCCAGTTTTATGAGCCATTAAGCGACAATATATATATATATATATATATATATATATATATATATATATATATATATATATATATATATATATATATATATATATTAAAATGTTGCACTTAAATGTTTGCACTTTTTATTGTTGAGAGTTCTTTGAAAAATAAATATAAGTCATAGGCTGATAAGTTATGAAAGATACCTGCTATAAACATTACAGTTTTATATTTTAAATTGTATATAGGACCTCGATAGTTGCCTGTGAGATGACAGTGGTCTCTAAAGCTGGATTCACCCATTTTGTTTGGACAACATTTTTTTATAATTAGTTTCACATTTCTCTCAGAGAATGAAAGAAGTGTAAGAGAAGTGATGTTGTCCCGACAACTCTGAGCTTGATTTGGTTTAATTTTAACCTTTTTCCGGACAAAATTGGAATGAGTTGCCACTAAAATTTTTTTTTAGAAAAAGCTGAATTGAGTTACCATTATATGTATAGTGTTTGCATATTACGAAATTTTGGCATTTGTTTTGTTTGTGTTGATTATCAACAAAGAAATATTTCTCAACAATGAATCTGTTGCCCTCAAGCTTATAATGGAAATGAAAAAGCCCAGAAGAGAATGCATGTACGACATGAGCAATAGCTATAATCATGCAAAGCAAAGCATATGGACGACAATAGATAACGCCATTAGAATTGAACGTAAGAAAACGTTGTGTGGTCCATGCGATGAAAATTAACAAAGGATTTCACATAATTTAAGAGCATTTCAGGAACCAATGCGTGATAATAGCCCATTGCAGTTCTTTGCTTTAATATTTCTTTTACTGCAATTCTTTTTTGCGTTTTTTATTTTAACAGCCATTGATAGAAGCAATTTTCTTTAATAATACATGTTTTAATAAGCAAAATGTTAAAATAATAAAAAATATGCAATTTCACACCAAAATTTTATTTTTAACCACTTATTGCTTTGTTGCCACGTTGAAAACTCTCAGAAAAAAAATATTTGTTCTCACAAAACTTTTTTACTGACAAACTGACAAAATGGGTGAATCCAGTTTAATTTTATCACTATTCAATAGCTTATTAAAAAAATGACATGTTTCTTCATTGAGTTATTGTGTAAAAATTCATATATTTCTATATGAATGAAATATGTATGTACATATATTTCTATTGCGTCTTGTACTATTTGTTCTACAAAAACAGCTAATGCATTACTACCAAAATAAGACTTATGTCTACTTAATTCTTTCTTAAAATTACACTTTATATAATAACTAAAAGCACACGCGATGTGTTTTTGTATATTTGTTTTACTCACACTTATCTGGTTTTCTTTTTGTAAAATAGATTCGAAATTCTCATAGATTAAAAACGGTACATTCAATTGCTTGTGGATATTAGTATGGATTTGTGGATTTGTGATTTTTAAAAATGTGCTCAGTATGTGTGTAATAAAGGCAAGTATTACAAATGAAAATCTTGTTGCAATAATCTTAAAAGGAATATATAAATAAATAAACACATAAAACTACTAAATCAGAATTAACTTACTTCGATACAGTGATAAGAACATAATGAAATTTATCATTACGGTATAGTAACAGGAGATTTATGTATGTGGCTTTCTCCCCAATGGTGATATAATATGGACCCACAATTGATTTCCCATTGAAACCAAACACATTCACACTGATATTTTTTTGCTTTTCAAAATTCTTTACTTGCTTTAATGGGAGAGGAAACTGTATTGCACTTATCCAAAAAAAAAGTCTACTTTATTTCAAATTTTATATGAAAATGTTATCTTTAAATTTAATGTTGTTTCTCCCAAGACAATTATATCGCGTGCAATATTTCCATTTAAAGCAATAAAAATCTTTATTTTTAATGTTTATAAGAACATTTGTTTTTAATAAGGTTGCTGGCAGTGGAATATAATGTGACTCTCTTAATATGCATGCCTTATTTATATTGATTTACAGCGACTTTACTGAAAGAAGTGTTCATTCACTATCTCTTTCCTGCAATTCACTTTTTTGTTTGTTATTAGTTCAGAAATGTGTACTATTGGTGTTATAGACAAATCGTCATTTCTAACCTTCATATATTCACATGTAAAAGTGGTTTTACACGGCGTGTATTTTTCATATGACTTGTCACTTTTCCATGTGTAAATTCTAAACACGTCGTGTGAACCCTTTCAAACATAACATGTGTATTTTCCATGTGTACAATACATATGACATTTTTCAATTAGAACGTGTTCTATTTTGATGTGACAAGGCATCTGACATCCTGTAATGCCAACTTGATATTTTGCTATTTTAGGTTTTTCGTGGTACCAAAAGCGTGGCAAAAGCACAATATTTGCATCTTTGCATCAGCTGTGGTTGGAAATACAAAACTGTGTGGCCGAAAAATTATATATTATAGGTTATGTCAGATGTAATTACACATGTACGTTTGAAATCAAAAATTATAAACCGTATGTAAAATGCCTATTTTGACAAACACATGAAATTACATATGGGTTATCAAACTGACAAGTCATATGACAAACACACGTTGTGCACACTTATTTAAAAGATTCAAAATGATACAATGATACACAGTTTTTCTATTTTTAAAAAATTCTTCTGGAAGTAAAATTTCTTCATTTTTGTTACGGTATGCGTAAGTTTCAACTCTACTATTGAAGTCGCTTCTTACTTATCACTTGTCGCTTCTTTTATGATTTGCATATGATGATGGTAACATCCAGTCCCCACATTGCTTACGTACATTTAAACGAATACCACCATCATCATCATCAGTCTGAATCCTAACGTTTGAGACGTGTGTCTCCATATGATACGTAAGTTTCCGTTGCGACATAAACCACTTTTTGCATATTTGGCAATGTAAATTAAAATATACTTCACACATGTTTGGACTCAGAGATAGTCCACATACTGAGCAGGTACTGTTATTCCGATTATTAACCGGTTAATATGATGGGAATCCATGTGATATTGTGATATAAAAAAGGTTTTTAAGATGTTGTAATTAAAATTACAATGCAATTATTTGAGATGCTCAAGGTTAACTCGCACGATGTTAACGATCTGTATTTTAAATTTTGTTAAATCAATTCTGATTTTATTATTATACTTATTCAGCTTATATACTTATTTTGTATATAATTTTTCGATCATCTCATAAATCCGTATGAGTCATGTAATTGGTGTTGCCCTCTTTTTAACAATTCAAAACTTTTACTAATATACAAATAAAAAACCTATCATCCAACTCAATTAATCTACATATAAAATATCCAACTGGAATTACTTCCTTTTTTTTAACAGAAAATAAACTTGTTCATACATTAATTGCATTGTAAGCACTAATTTCATGAACCACGTCTACTTTTTAAAATTAAAATAAAAAGAATATGTATATTTTTTAACGTCGCATTGATGAGGGACAAATTAAAAAAATTATTAATTAATCAGCACAAATCTATAACATCAACTTCACACTTTTAAAATCTATATATGTATGTACATATAATAAAATAGTAACTCATTTCCGTCTGTCTGTATGCATTTTAGTTGTTTTGCGTTCGCATCGCGTAAAAACTATTGGATGGATTTTAACAAAATTTTGTGAAGAAGTACCTAAACAAAAGTATCTCATTTCCAAGAGAAAGTGGAGAAAAAACACTGAAAGTACGCTTTCCGGTATAAAAGTACTGCTTAGTACGGCACCTTTAATTTTTGAAAGTGGGATATTTCAAATACAGATGGTGCTGACAAAATATGAATTACTTACTACAAAATAGCCAATTGAATAAAATTTGTATTTGATTTGTTTTTTTATTTTGTAGAGTTACGTTGCTGCAAAAACTTAATAGAAACGAGCGGTTGTTTTTCTATAATCGGGACTCTTCCAGCTTGCTAAGTTTGCCTTAATTTTTGTTACAGAATTTTCATAAGTAGCTCATATACATATACAGGTTGCGAGTGAGTATTTATTTGAACCTGTAAGTGAACGGGGATTTGTAGAGAAGTTAGAAAGTGTTAAACAGTGTCAATATAGTTATTTATACAAAGCTGAATAAAGTTTAATTAATTTAAAATAATTATTTGCGTGTTTAATTTTGAAAGATCCCATTGTTGAATAAATAAAACGTAACAATATTTTGATTTTTTGGTTATTTTGTGAAATACATACTCAGGTAATTATTACATTATTTTTCTTATTTAGCGTTAATTTTTAAAATTTGATACGAATACTACGACTTGAGTGTGGTTGTAAAATTCTGTTATTGTTAGTTTCTTCTTAGTTCATTTTCATTTTTCTTTTAAGGAAGCCATATACGATGCGATGAGTTGTACAATCAATCGTAGGTTGTACGCGAGTTGTAAATGAATTGTAACGTTTGTAGCCTGATTGTATTAAAGTTGTACGAAAGATCAAAAAGTTTTGATTTTTTGTCAAGTTGTACCAACACGTCGCAACGTTTGTGTGCTTCTCGCATACGATTTTAGTAGTATTTGTGTTTAGTATTGTTTTGACCACCATGCAGTTAACATTGAATATTAAGTATTATTGCGGGCGATGTCAACTATAGCTACTATATAGAGAGAGCTGGGTTGTTAAATGAAGTTGTACATGGAATCGCACGATAAATTGTATCGCTTGTGAAACAGCATACAGATGATTCATAGAATTAGTTGTAAAACTCATCGCATCGTATATAGCTTGCTTTATAGGTGCTACTATAGAGTAGTACCTACAATTGGTGTGGAATACTTTCAAAGCAAAATATTGGCTATAAAATTCTGTTATTGTCAGTTTCTTCTTGAATTAATTGCATTTTTCTTTTAAGCAAGCCATAGACGAATTTTGAAATCTTGTGCAATCTAGTTTAGCTTCATGCTAAAATATTGAGAGTAACAATATTTCAGTTTTATTGGAGGAAGAAGAACAAATTTAAAATATTATTTATTAATCAGCATTAATCCACTTGGTTTAGTTGCTCTTTCACATTAAAATACTGAACGAAAATTTTCACTGCACAGCTAGAATCTACTACTAATATTTACTCCAGCGAAGATCGTATGGAATTTTAATAATATGGGAACACAAACTTCAAATGGTGTGTCATGATAATCAATAGATTAGCAATAATCATAATCACATGGTGAGTCATGCCGGTTTAGCAAAAACCAACACCACAATGGTGAATATTTTCAAACGATGGTTTAAGAATAATCAAAAGTGGATGGTAAGTAAAAATATACAGTTGTTAAAGTGACGGCAAATGGCATCAGAAACTTCAAATGGAGAGTTATTCCAAACGGTTGTTTAGCAAGAACCAACAACACAATGCGAGTATTGTCAAACAATTGTTTAGTAAAAACCAACACCACATTGGTGAATATTGTAGTGCATGTAGTATAAACATGCATACTCAGACGTACATACATGTAAATAAGAACAACGAACCAAAATAAAACTATAATAAAGAAAAAGTATGACTTGCATTTCAAATGACTGGTGTCAATTGATATGGGTCACTAGAGTGCATGGTAAATAAATATATTTAGTAGTAAGTAGAATAAGCAATTATTTGTAAACAAATAATTTTAAGTAGGGCACTTAGTTAACGTAGAATAGGAGAAATAGAATAAGAAAACACAAAATTAAAATAGGACTGATGAAGCTGAGACAATATTTAAATAAAATCAGAAATAAGACTAATTCAAAAGAAAGAGTTTAAATTTTATTTCTCAAAAATACTTCGGCAATTGACTTTGCCATCACTATAGAGCCAACTACATTTCTAAGGCTTTTTAATAAATTTAGAAACCTACAGGGCAAAGCATTGGAAATCCACACTCACTAAGGACACACCACACATAACACTAAAATTTGTACAACGATATTACATGGCGATCCTGCTGACAAACCTGTAGAGGCAATCCTGCGGACAAACCTGTAGAGGCAATTCTGCGGACACAACTATATTTTTTCACATATTTTTCCCTAAATTCAAATAAACATATGGATGAAATAGAGACCAACTTTTCAAAAAGTGGGAAAGGTTGTAAGAAGAAGAATACATACCACAGCCTATTGTCCCAGCTAAAGAAGAGGTCCCAAAATACGCCGCAAGTCAGAAGAAAAAGATTCCGATCAAGGAATACCTAAAACGCCTGCAGAAAACTAAGATACCTAATGTAGAAACCCCTAAAAAAGAGGCAACACAGACGATACAACAAAAGAAAAGAGGCGGCAAAGCAGTTACGAGACGAAAACTGGTCGCTGAGGCTTACCGTAGGTTACACTTAACCTGCAACAAGGTAGAAAAATCCAAAATCTTAGATGAAATCCGGTCAATAAGGAAAATGACATAGAAAATACTTTCTTTCTTTTTTTTGTTATTATGTCAAATAATTAATATAATAAATATACATAATAGTAAAATTAAATATAGAGTACATAAGGTTTTAACATAGTTACATTTCAACATGGGTGGATGGTTTTCAAAGGAAGCCATCATTGTAAACGAGAACAACAGAGGAGTGCTGACGGTGACCCAGGATCACATGCGGCAGATAATTTTAATCCTTCTAGTTGTAGAAAGAATTCATGAATATTATAAAGGATATATATACATTTACATGCGCTCCTTGGTATATTAAAAACTCGAACATCCACAAAGATTTAAACGTGCCGTTGATTGAAGCAGAAATCGCGAAACATGCATTAACATATTTAAAAAAGCTCGAAACACATCCTAACCCGCTGACTCGTAACATCCTAAACGACCGTGGCTACAATCGACTAAGAAGGAGGGATATTACATTTTTTGGCTAAACCCCAGAGAGGTGAACCAGAAATGATGACATCAGCCGGAAAATAAATTTGAGCCCGGCATTGGCTGGACTTAATTAATTATAATTTAGTTTTAAGATGTGAACACTTATTGTTAGTTCAATTATATTTGAAGATTCAATAAATAAAGTTGAAAAAAAAAAAATAAAGGATATATGAGAAAAAAGGCATACAAATTTAGTAATAAAGTAGAAAATGTATAATAGGTCATAATAGAATTTATGAGCGTATGAAATATATTATAATGAATGGAAAAATTAATTAGTATTTATAAAAATTTAAAAAAGAGCCCAAATAGAATTTACACACAAAGCTATGTAAACAAAACTTTAAAAGATATTGAAAACTTTACACTTTTTGCTATAAAATTTGAGGGTTGCTCACTACAAGATATAAAAGAAATCGAAAATAAAATCTTAAAGTATTTAAAAACAAGCAACATGGCATCGTTGAGCATTTGTGATGCATCAAAAATAATACCCGAGTTTAATGGTGACCTCATTCAACTTAATAATTTTATAGGCATAATTGATTTCTATGCCGAAACACTCAAACACAATACAGAAATTAACAAATTAATTAAGTTCGTTCTGGCCACTAAATTGTCAGACAGAGTAAGAAATAAACTGATCTCAGAGGAGACACCAAGTACGTTGGAGTCATTTAAACGCATATTTCGAAAAGTGTTTACTCCAAGAAAACCACTATCTACCATACATAATGAGTTGGCAAAACAGGTACAAGGTTCAGTGGTACAATTCGCCAACAAAATTGAATCCCTCGTAGCAAGTCTGAATGAATTACAGATTACTGAATTAGGTACCCAAAATAGGGAAACAATTATTAAGTTGAATGAACAGGTAGCACTAAGTACTTTCAAGGACGGTTTAAATGAACCACAGAGAACAACGGTAATGGCTGCTAGACCTACAAGTTTGAACGAAGCAATTAGAATAGCAGCAGAAGTAAGGCCACAATCAAAGCCAATAATGCTTTATAGGAAACAATTTGATAACAACAGACAACGTAATACAAACAATATGAATGCTTAAAACAACAGAAGTAGAAACAACAATCAGGGTTATTACAATAATAGAGGTAGAATAAACAATAAGGGTTATTACAACAATAGAGGTAGTAACAGCGGTCAGGGTCATTACAACAAAAACTCTTAAGGAAACAGTTATCAAAGTCCAACTCACTCAAGAAATACCAAAGACCACAGAAATGATAGATTTAGAAATAATAGACCTAGAAATCAAGGAAGAATATATATTACTCAGGGAAACGAGGTAGACCCCTGCACTCCTCAGGAGTAAAATTAACGTAAGATTTAGGGGATCGCACTTTTATAAAAGAATATGCCTTGAAGACTTACAACTCATTCACGAACGCACCGCATTTCGTGAGATTTAGGACTGATGAAGGACGTTTTATAAAATTTTTGGTAGATACGGGTGCAGATATATCTATATGTAAAGAGAGATTTATAGGAAATAAAGAGATAAAATAACACAACGCTTGCAGACTAACGGGTATTGAGAAGAAGGAAATACAAACAATGGGCACATAAATTTTGAGAATAGTGCTTCCAGAGGATATAATAGACCATGAGTTACAAATAGTAAAAGAGGAGTTTCCAATAACAATAGATGGTAGGGATTTTTTGTCAAATATTTGGCGAAGATAGATTATGAAACTTACACTGTGACTATTACGATGAATGAGATTGAATATGTTTTTCCAATGAGGGCGAGCCTCAACAATTTTAAAATACCAGCTAGAAGTGAGGTGATCCAGGCAATTAATTTGGAGTTGAGAGAAGATAGTGTTATATGTGCAAAGCAGATTGGTGAAAATGTTTTTGTTGGCAATCCCAGGAACGGAATGAAACACATTCACAACAAAATTTTAAATGCTTCGAATAAGGAGGTTACAATATCGAAGTTAGACCTAGAAGTCAAACCGTTGTCACATTACAACATTCTTTGCCAAAGGAGTTACAACTCAAGGGAGCACGAGAGATGGAAAAAATTAAAAAGCTTAATTAATATAGATACAATCGACATTACAGCAAGGAAGACTATAGAAGAAATATGTCGGGAATTCCAGGACATTTTCAGGACATTTCCAGGACATGAATTGCTAGATACCACATAATTTGAGACTTAACAGGTACTAATAATATAACAGGTACTTGGTTTTACCAGTTATTTCCATTGGTTTTAAATTTATTTGCAATTTTCAGGTATTTAAATTATGTAATATTAGATGGCAATAAAATCATTTTTTACCTTTTCCAAATGAATTGCCAGACCACATAATTTGAGAGTTTTATTGTCATTTTTGTCAAAATTTTGATACACCCTTCTATGTGGACTAGGTCCAAATATGGGCCAACTTCTCCTAATTTCAACAGAATTATTTTTTGGGTCAATAAGAACTCTTGTACAATATTTTATCAAAATATATGCATAATAGCCACTTTCACATACAAATAACTTCTCAAAAAATATGACGCTTGCAGACTAACGGGTATTGAGAAGAAGGAAATACAAACAATGGGCACATAAATTTTGAGAATAGTGCTTCCAGAGGATATAATAGACCATGAGTTCCAAATAGTAAAAGAGGAGTTTCCAATAACAATAGATGGTAGGGATTTTTTGTCAAATATTTGGCGAAGATAGATTATGAAACTTACACTGTGACTATTACGATGAATGAGATTGAATATGTTTTTCCAATGAGGGCGAGCCTCAACAATTTTAAAATACCAGCTAGAAGTGAGGTGATCCAGGCAATTAATTTGGAGTTGAGAGAAGATAGTGTTATATGTGCAAAGCAGATTGGTGAAAATGTTTTTGTTGGCAATCCCAGGAACGGAATGAAACACATTCACAACAAAATTTTAAATGCTTCGAATAAGGAGGTTACAATATCGAAGTTAGACCTAGAAGTCAAACCGTTGTCACATTACAACATTCTTTGCCAAAGGAGTTACAACTCAAGGGAGCACGAGAGATGGAAAAAATTAAAAAGCTTAATTAATATAGATACAATCGACATTACAGCAAGGAAGACTATAGAAGAATTATGTCGGGAATTCCAGGACATTTTCCATTTAGATGGAGAGCATCTAACGACGAATATTTTTTACCAAAAAAATCTACAAACTATGGACAATACACCTGTTTATACTAGAAACTAAAGATTACCACAGTCACAACAAGAAGAAATCAGGAAACAAGTACAAAAATTAATAGAGGAAGATCTAGTTGAACCGTCTCACAGTGGTCAATTTCGCGAGATAGCGGTCAAAACTCTATAACTTTACCGGATTGGTATTTTTTTACGCAATTTGTTTTGTTCAATAGCAGGGACTTTAAGCTTCAATTTGCGTGTTCAAACGTATAAATCGACTAATAGGAACGTAAGTAATGTGGAGTTAAAAATGCATTTTAATTTTTTGTTGAGTTTCCATGTAAAAGTTGAATATTTTGATTTTTTAAATAGGTATTTTTTTATAATTTCTTATTTTCTTCAATCGTATTTTAGAACCAATACTTATTTAATTTTGGTCAGAAAATGCCAACATTTGGCCCCTGACATTTATTTAGTCTCAATATTCACAGGGGCCAAAAGTTGGTTTTTTTGGAAGAAAGCTAATTCTTGTGAGGATTAAACTGAAAAATAACACTGAAATTCCCAACAATATCAATACCATTTGGATATATTATATACAGAACACAATATCGATAAAATTTTAAGTAAACTTTTACTATTGATTTAAAGTGCACATATATTTTATTTAAATGTATTAATAAAAATTTATACTAAAATTAGAAACAAATTATAATCTTTAAACTAGTATTAATTAAACAATATTAGTAAAAATTTCTTTCAAATAGCTTTGTTTTACATTTTGCAGTAGTTGTTTAGCTTCTTCATCTAACTCTAATGAGGTTGATTTCCATTTTTGTAGAATACTGGACATATATGGGTCTGATGTGCACAACAAAATATTAATAAGATCTTCATTAGTACAATATCATACAATACACTTATAGGAAACAATTTGATAACAACAGACAACGTAATACAAACAATATGAATGCTTACAACAACAGAAGTAGAAACAACAATCAGGGTTATTACAATAATAGAGGTAGAATAAACAATAAGGGTTATTACAACAATAGAGGTAGTAACAGCGGTCAGGGTCATTACAACATAAACTCTTAAGGAAACAGTTATCAAAGTCCAACTCACTCAAGAAATACCAACGACCACAGAAATGATAGATTTAGAAATAATAGACCTAGAAATCAAGGAAGAATATATATTACTCAGGGAAACGAGGTAGACCCCTGCACTCCTCAGGAGTAAAATTAACGTAAGATTTAGGGGATCGCACTTTTATAAAAGAATATGCCTTGAAGACTTACAACTCATTCACGAACGCACCGCATTTCGTGAGATTTAGGACTGATGAAGGACGTTTTATAAAATTTTTGGTAGATACGGGTGCAGATATATCTATATGTAAAGAGAGATTTATAGGAAATAAAGAGATAAAAGAACACAACGCTTGCAGACTAACGGGTATTGAGAAGAAGGAAATACAAACAATGGGCACATAAATTTTGAGAATAGTGCTTCCAGAGGATATAATAGACCATGAGTTCCAAATAGTAAAAGAGGAGTTTCCCATAACAATAGATGGTAGGGATTTTTTGTCAAATATTTGGCGAAGATAGATTATGAAACTTACACTGTGACTATTACGATGAATGAGATTGAATATGTTTTTCCAATGAGGGCGAGCCTCAACAATTTTAAAATACCAGCTAGAAGTGAGGTAATCCAGGCAATTAATTTGGAGTTGAGAGAAGATAGTGTTATATGTGCAAAGCAGATTGGTGAAAATGTTTTTGTTGGCAATCCCAGGAACGGAATGAAACACATTCACAACAAAATTTTAAATGCTTCGAATAAGGAGGTTACAATATCGAAGTTAGACCTAGAAGTCAAACCGTTGTCACATTACAACATTCTTTGCCAAAGGAGTTACAACTCAAGGGAGCACGAGAGATGGAAAAAATTAAAAAGCTTAATTAATATAGATACAATCGACATTACAGCAAGGAAGACTATAGAAGAAATATGTCGGGAATTCCAGGGCATTTTCCATTTAGATGGAGAGCATCTAACGACGAATATTTTTTACCAAAAAAATCTACAAACTATGGACAATACACCTGTTTATACTAGAAACTATAGATTACCACAGTCACAACAAGAAGAAATCAGGAAACAAGTACAAAAATTAATAGAGGAAGATCTAGTTGAACCGTCTCACAGTGGTCAATTTCGCGAGATAGCGGTCAAAACTCTATAACTTTACCGGATTGGTATTTTTTTACGCAATTTGTTTTGTTCAATAGCAGGGACTTTAAGCTTCAATTTGCGTGTTCAAACGTATAAATCGACTAATAGGAACGTAAGTAATGTGGAGTTAAAAATGCATTTTAATTTTTTGTTGAGTTTCCATGTAAAAGTTGAATATTTTGATTTTTTAAATAGGTATTTTTTTATAATTTCTTATTTTCTTCAATCGTATTTTACAACCAATACTTATTTAATTTTGGTCAGAAAATGCCAACATTTGGCCCCTGACATTTATTTAGTCTCAATATTCACAGGGGTCAAAAGTTGGTTTTTTTGGAAGAAAGCTAATTCTTGTGAGGATTAAACTGAAAAATAACACTGAAATTCCCAACAATATCAATACCATTTGGATATATTATATACAGAACACAACATCGATAAAATTTTAAGTAAACTTTTACTATTGATTTAAAGTGCACATATATTTTATTTAAATGTATTAATAAAAATTTATACTAAAATTAGAAACAAATTATAATCTTTAAACTAGTATTAATTAAACAATATTAGTAAAAATTTCTTTCAAATAGCTTTGATTTTCATTTTGCAGTAGTTGTTTAGCTTCTTCATCTAACTCTAATGAGGTTGATTTCCATTTTTGTAGAATACTGGACATATATGGGACTGATGTGCACAACAAAATATTAATAAGATCTTCATTAGTACAATATCAAAGCATCTGCGAAGCTTTTTTTGCTTGTCTGCAGAAAACACCCAGAGTCTTTGGTGGGAATCGAACCCACAACCTCTAGACTGATAGATTAACGCGCTACCAATCGGTCTATCGAGGCATCTGGAAATTTTTCTTGTATTGTGCTCGCGAAAGAATCTGTAGTCTTTGTTCCTTTTTTCTTGCGCTTCTTCTGAGAGATCTCCAATTGGAAGCATATTGTGCTGAATGATTTGTTCCCCATGGAACAAAATTTTGTGAACTGTGGTTGGCATATGTCTCCAAGAATATTTTTGGTTATAAACGGTTGCTGTCTCATTAGCATACTGACCAAATTTTTTTGCATCTATCTTTTTGCTACATGCTATACATGCTATAACTTCTAATATGATTTGGAATCGTCGTATTAAATCATAATCTACTCCAGTTATAGAAGCTGCAGTTTCTGGATCGGAAAAAAATCTCCTTGCTGTGTTTCCATCATTAGAATTTCCTTCTCCTTGCTTTGGCTGGTCAATTATAAGGCCTATCTCACGGTATTTTTCTTGAATTTTTTTTGTTGCTTTCTTTTTTCCAAATTTTCTTTGTTGTTTCTCACTGTTTCGCCTAACGGGCCAAATTCCAAATCGTATCCCAATTTAAGAATATGCTCCATAAAACGAATTCTAACATGAAGAGGTGACATTCCAAATTCATGTGCTTCATTGGTTTTTAGTCATTTTCAAATCCAAAAACAGTGCAAATGCTTCTTCTGGAGTAAATTTATTTTCTTCAGTTGGTGTCGGCATACTTTCTAAAATCCTTTTTGTGCGTCTGGGGCTTGCTTCAACTATTTTTTTAATGATAGCAATTTTACTCTTTTTAGTTTTCGATGGTTGAATTTGATGCAGAAATGAATCCTTTATGATGCTACAAGGAACTTCTTCATTGATATGTTTAAGCTTGCGTCTTCGTGATCTTTCACTACAATTATCAATTGGCTTTGCTGGTCGACCACCTTTTCCAGTTTCCGTGGTAGTTACTGATGGCTTTTTAAAAATAAGTTTATTTCTTAGCCATTCTTGGTTGCGTGAGTAAAACAATTTCTTGTTTCTGGAATATTGATTGTACCGTTTTCCTAAAGTATTTAAAAAGTTTTTTATTTTTAAGTTATGAATTTTAATTTCTTGTTTGTCGCATATTTTGAAGAATGGATTATTCATTATATGTAAAATAATGTCGTTTTCATCTTTCCGTTCAAAATATATGTCAGATAGAACACTACAACTGAATTTAGCCATTGTTTAAACAATAATGAAGAAAAAAATGAATGCATGGATTAATATACTATTGCTCGAAGTTTCAACATGATCTTTTTTACCTCTTTGAAACATAATGTAACAGGTACTTGGTTTTACCAGTTCTTTTTATTGGTTTTAAATTTATATGCAATTTTCAGGTATTTAAGTTGTGTAATATTAGATAGCAATAAAATCATTTTTTACCTTTTCCAAATGAATTGCTAGATACCACATAATTTGAGAGTTAACAGGTACTAATAATATAACTGGTACTTGGTTTTACCAGTTATTTCCATTGGTTTTAAATTTATTTGCAATTTTCAGGTATTTAAATTATGTAATATTAGATGGCAATAAAATCATTTTTTACCTTTTCCAAATGAATTGCCAGACCACATAATTTGAGAGTTTTATTGTCATTTTTGTCAAAATTTTGATACACCCTTCTATGTGGACTAGGTCCAAATATGGGCCAACTTCTCCTAATTTCAACAGAATTATTTTTTGGGTCAATAAGAACACTTGTACAATATTTTATCAAAATATATGCATAATAGCCACTTTCACATACAAATAACTTCTCAAAAAATATGACGTGCATTTGTACCGAATATCTTACCTTGGGTCAGAAAAATTGCTGTAGCTCAAAAAGTGCAGTCCCGATGCATGAACATGTATATATAGGAATGTAGGCGAGAGTTAGGACTACAAAATAGTAAATTTGTGTTTTGACTCAGCTTGACTCACAGGAGTTGTGCTCTATGAAGTAGGAAATTTCCGAGAAATTTGACCTTTTTTAAAAAAAATATTTAAATTGTTCTGAAAACAGTAGAGCTTCAATTTTTTTACCAGTAATAGGAAATAAGTTAAGTTACAACACAAAATTTATTTCGTCAAAAAATCTTGAAAAACAAAAAAGTAAATTTACTAAATTCTGAAAAAGCCCATTTTGCACCACCCTGTTCTCAGTGAAATAGTTGAAATAGAGTTCTAATTTTTTGCCTCCCGAGGTTTACTACTGTCTACTTTCATATGAGTCTAATAACTTTAAAATCGGAGAACAAAAACCAAAAGGAGTTTTAGCCCCTATCTCAAAATATTGACCACAGTGCGCCTGTTAGTCCTAATAATTCCGCACTACTCCTATTCCCAAAGAAAAGTGACAACGATGAGAAGAAATGGAGGATAGTCGTTATCGTCAATTAATCAAGAAGTTAGTTAACGACAAATTCCCTTTGACTCGATTATATGACATATTGGACAAGGTAGGAAGAGCAAAGTATTTTTCGACATTAGACATGACAAGGTCATTCCATCAGATAGAGTTAGAACCGGCATTTTCAACAAATAATGGACATTATCAGTTCAAAAGATTGCCATTTGGTCTCAAAATAACAGCTTTCAAAGAATGCACACAATCGAATTAACAGGTTTAGACTCCAATGCTTTTATATACGTAGACGATATAATTGTCTTTGGATGTTCTTTACGGCACCATAATGATAATTTGTCAAAAGTTTTTCAAAAGTTGAGACACTATAATCTTAAATTAAATCCAAGTAAATGCAATTTTTTAAAGCCTGAGGTAGTTTATTTAGGACATCTCATTACAAATAGGGAGTAATGACAGATCCGAGCAAGAGCAAAGCACTTGAAACTTATATAACTTATAAAAAATGCAGAAGAGGTAAGAAGATTCGTAGCATTCTGCAATTATTATAGACGTTTTGTTAGAAATTTTGCTGAGATTGCCAAACCACTTAACGAATTATTAAGGAAAAACCAGAAATTTGTTTGGTCGAAAAATTGCCAAAAATCATTTGAGAAACTTAAAACTATCGTAACAAGCACACCAATTCTGCAATACCCAAATTTTGAGAAAGAGTTTGTACTTACGACTGACGCATCAGATTACGTGTTAGGAGCAGTACTTTCACAAGGTAAAATAAATAGCGATTTACCAGTCTCATACGCAAGCAGGTCTCTTAATAAACATGAAATTAACAAACCCGTAATAGAGAAGGAATTATTAGCTATACACTGGGGAATTACCTATTTTCGACCATACCTATACGGTAGAAAATTTAAAGTAGTGACTGACAGACCACTAGTATCACTGTTTACCAACAAAAACCCTTAATCGAGACTGACAAGAATTAGATTAGATCTCATGGACTATGATTTTGAGATAATATATAAGCAAGGAAAAATAAATACTAATGCGGATGCTTTATCAAGAATTAAACTAGATTCCATTGACTTAAAGAAAATGATCCCAAAATATGTAAATGTAATGACTAGAAGAATGACTAAGAAAGAGTTAAAAAAAGATAATAAGGAAGACACAGATCAATACAGTACTGCAGGAGAAAAAAATGAGAATAATGAAGTTAAGAAGAATTATATATGGAATAGCATTTCGTTTTCGCAAATTAAAGGATTTCCAACTTTGAAATTTATTAAAGAAGTAAAGAAAACCATGCCGAAGGTAGAAATTTCTGGAAATCGTGTAATTTTATCTTGTAATGATATAAAAGATGATATGATATTTAAGTACGTACGTGAGGAAAAATTAATGAAGATTTATAATAGCGTGCAAAATAAGGGTAAACATAGGCATAAAAATATAGAAATTATATTATTTAATCAACCAGAAAGGATACTGGAGAAAGATAGACAAATGGAGCTTATAAGAGAGTATCATGAGAGTCCATACGGAGTACATACAGGAGTTCGTAGAACTGTCGTTAGAATAAATCACAAATTTATATGGAAGAATATGTACAAAATGGTAAAGGATTTTGTAAGTCATTGTGAAAGTTGTAAAAGGAATAAAATCGTTAGGCATACCAAGGCTCCAATCCAAATCACTAACACGCCGACCAGACCATTTCAATGTATACAATTAGACACAGTCGGTCCATTAAGAATATCGAACGGACATAGATATATACTTACCGCACAGTGCGAACTGTCAAAGTATATAGACGCATTTCCGATGGAAACCAAAGAAGCATCAGAGATAGGTAGAATATTAGTGGAAAAGTTTATACTAAAGTATGGAAATTTTAGTACAGTTAAAACAGATAGAGGAACTGAATTTGTAAATGAATTATTTAGAAGAATATGTACACTTATGAAAATTAAACATGTAACTTCTACAGCATACCATCATGAAACTTTGGGTAGTATTGAGAGAAATCATAGGGTACTGAATGAATACATGCGTTCTTTCATGGAACAGTACAATTGGGATGAGTGGATTCCGTATTACACGTTTGCGTATAATATAACCCCGCATAGATTGGCATCGATGCCAACCGAACCCAAGTCAGACGATAAATTTTACAATTATGAAGATTATGTTACAGAATTAAAAATAAAATTAAAACATGCTCATGATATGGCAAAAAAAAAATTAATAGAAAACAAAATAAAACAAAAGATTATTAAAGATACGAATGTTAATGATATCCAAATAAGATTAGGAGATAAAGTATATTTAAGAAAAGAAAACGCAAAGAAAAGCGAAAATCAATACAATGGCCCTTTTGAAGTAGTAAACACACATTATGTAAATGTAACAATATTAATAGATGATAAACCAATTACTATACACAAAAATAGGTTAAAATTATTTTAAGTTTTTCACATTATTACGTATTTGTTAAGCAAAACACTTCACAATTTTTATTTTGTAATATAATACTTTCAAAAATTTATACAAAAAAAAAAAAAAAAATATATAAAATATTTTTTTTTTTTTCTTTAAAACGGTAGGGGTGTAGTGCATGTAGTAAAACATGCATACATATATGAAATTAAGAACAACGAACCAAAATAAAAATATAATAAAGAAAAAGTCTGACTTGCATTTCAAGTGACTGGTGTCAATTGATATGGGTCACTAGAGTGTATGGTAAATAAATATATTTAGTAGTAAGTAGAATAAGCATTTTTTTTTGTAAACAAATAATTTTAAGTAAGGCACTTAGTTAACGTAGAATATGAGAGAAACCTACAGGGCAAAGCATTGGAAATCCACACTCACTAAGGACACACCACACATAACACTAAAATTTGTACAACGATATTACAATATTTCCACACGATTGGTTAGCGAGAATCAACACCAGCAGAATTACCACTGTATACTACTATTTAATACAACACAGTAGCAAACTTACCACAATTTACCAAATGAAATACTACTTTTTCCAACCCCGAAACACGTCGTCCGTCACCATTTCACATTTAACATCAGACTTATCAGATATGACGAATTTTTTGGCGATTCTTAGTCATCATTAGAAATTGAATTAAAAAATACCAAAATGAATAATCAAGAAATTGAAGTTATAAAAGTAAATGGTTTTCAATATTTCAAGATAATTTTACTTGTGGGAACTGGAAACTTTTGGAAAATATAAATTTATTTAAAGTTTATGCACATCTTTCAATTTTAATATGTTGCAATTCCTTATCACAAACATTGCTTGGTTTGGAAATTTTTATAGATCCTAACATACCTTATGTTTTAGAAAGAGTTTAAAAATTATGATATTCTATCTAATAATGTACAGTTACAACAGTTTCGTACTTGATGTGCTGGTAATAGAATAAATTTTTTTTTCGCAATTTTTATTTATTGTATCTTCAATATAATTGAACTATCAATAATTACTCATATCTTAAGTCTAAAAATATACTTGTTAAGTCCAACCAGTGCTGGACAAAAAAAATGTATGCTGATGTACGGATGAGAGAAGCAGTGTCCCTCCTTCTTAGTCGAATGTAACCAGGTTCAGTTAGTATGTTACGGGCCAGTGGATTCGGATGAGTTTCAAGCTTTTTATAAATACCTTATGGCAAGTTTCGCTATTTCTGCTTTAACTGATGGCACGTTTAGATCTTTATGGATGTTCGAATTTTTTATATACCAGCGAGCAGATGTAATAATACGTAGAATCTTATTTTGACGCCTTTGAATTTTTTCTACGTTGGTAGCTGAGGCAGTGCCCCATAATTGAATGCCATAACACCATATTGGTTTTAGAATTGACTTGTATAATAAAAGTTTGCAGTCTAAAGCTAGAGTAGAATTTCTGCCAATTAGCCAGTTTAGTTGGACTGCTTTCAACTTCATTTGTGTTAACTTTGTTTCTATGTGCCGTTTCCATGTAAGGCGCCGGTCAAGATGTATGCCGAGATATTTGACGTCTGAAAGCTGAGGTATCGTTTGGTTATTTATCCGAATAGGGGGGCAAGATGCTGTACGCAGTGTGAAGGTAATGTGAGTACATTTTTGTTCATTCACTTTTATTCTCCATTTCTTCAACCATTTTTCTAAATTGGATATGTGGTCTTGTAAATATCGTGATGCTACTTCGGGTCTTTCGTGAATGCTCAAAAAAGCTGTGTCGTCAGCAAATGTCGATGTGTGAACTCGGTTACTAGTTGGCATGTCTGAAGTATACAATAAGTATAAAAAGGGCCCCAATATACTACCTTGGGGAACTCCGGCTTCGATTGCCTGGGGTGAGCTCAAAAAATCTCCTTCTTTCACAATAAATTTTCGTTCGGTTAAATAACTATCTAGCAGCTTATATAGGTTTACGGGCAAATGCAGTTTTAGCTTATATATTAGGCCTTCATGCCATACCTTATCGAATGCTTGAGAACCGTCGATAAAAAGCGCAGATTATTTTCTCTCTTCAAATGTCTTCTTAACAACATTGACTAACCTGTGAGTTTGTTCGATCGTACTATGTTTTTTCCTGAAGCCGAATTGATGGTTTGGAATACATACTTTGTCGCTTAGAATAGGGTTAAGCGTAGTTATTAACATCCTCTCAAACAGCTTTGACATATTTGACAAAAGGCTTACATGTCTGTATGATTCAATTTTTGTGTGGTCTTTTCCTGGTTTAGGAATCATGGTAATGGTAACCAAGGACACCTTCCAATCTGTGGGAAAGTACTCAAAACGTAAAATGGCATTAAAAATAAAAAGAACGATTCTGCGAGCTACACGGGGCAACTCAATTAACATCTTGTTACTGGTTTTATCAACGCCAGGGGCTTTTTTGGTGTTCAAATCCGTTATTGCCTTTTCAAGATCACCAAATTCAAATCTTATCGGTACTGCAGCACTAGCTCCGAGAACTGGCAACTCAACTATATCAGTCGATATATTTGGGGTAAAAACCTTTTTCAAATGTGCAGCAAATAAATTTCCTTTTCGGTATCACTCCTTGCCCAGCCTCCAGCTGAAGTTCGCAAGGGAGGTTTACGTAAGACTGGCCTTTTAAGGTTTCTACAAGCACGCCATAACGAATAATCTGATTGAGGAGTTGCGTCTAGGTCTTCCAAATAGTTTTTCAGGGATGCTACTCTTCGAGATTCCAGCATGTCTCTTGGCCGGTACGTGCATTCTTTAAGTCTGCTTTTGAGTTGAGGAGATCTCTGTGATTGCCATTCTCTACGAATTTTTCTTTTTTCAGCCAAGAGCCGTTCGATATCTGCAGAATAAATTTGATTGTATCTAGCTAATTGTCGGGTTATTGTTGAATGTTGGGCAGCTAATTTGAGGTTTTGGTCAAAATCAATAAGACTCCGCTCTACGTCTTCAGGTGTTCTTAGCGGGATGTTTTCCGAACAATGAGTACTAAGATACTTTCTATATTTCAACCAATTAATGCTTGTGGTAGTCATTGGTGATATGATGTTTTGTTTGTCCCATATATAGACGATAGTGGGTGAATGATCTGAGGATAATTCAAGTGACGCTTCAGCTTTAATCGTTTCTCTTGGAATCACGCCAAAATCAATAACATCCGGTATTTTTTGTCGATCAGTAGGCCAATAGGTGGGTTGTCCACTCGATATCACATTCAGACGCATTTTTGAAATTGTTTCAAACAAAACACGACCTTTTGGAGTTATTAGGCGTGATCCCCAAAACGTATGTTTAGCGTTGTAGTCGCCTGATGCTATGAAACAGGGACCTAGTGATTTAAAGAAATCGCTGTATTGACTATCTGATATTTGAAACCTAGGAGGTGAATAAATTGAAGAAATAACTAAGTTTTGATGAAATTCTTCAATACAGGTGTTTGTTGCTTGTAGATAATCTTCCACCACATGCTCTGCCACGGGGGTCTTTGGTGTCATATAAGATATAGCCATTTATTTTAAAAAGGCTATAGAATAAAATGTTTTTTAATATTATAAATTATATATATTTTATTTATTGTATTTTCAAATTATACGAACAATAAGTGCTCAAATATTAACAGTTAAAGTAAAAAAATAAAATTAAAAAAAAAAAATATATATATATATATATATATATATATATATATATATATATATATATATATATATATATATATATATATATAAATCAATGATGTTCGTTAGTCATCGCATCAGTTGGGAACGGCTGGACCGATTTTAACTATTTTTTCCTTTTAATGCTCGCTTTGGTCCAACTTAGGTTTTTACGGAAAAAAAATTTTGCACCGCCTACTTTTACGACCACTATTTTGATTTACCTAAAATCAGAAAACAGCTTCGTCGATTTGACTAAGTTTTCTTTCAAATGTTTGTATTAATCCACACGATAACTTTTCATCGAAGTAAAAAACTCCAACGCCTACTTTTACGCCCACTTTTTTCTATTTATCTTAAATCGGATAACAGTTCCACCGATTTAGCTAATTTCTTCTTCAAATATTCGATGCAATCCAATTTAAGTTTTCATTAATTTTGAACATTTTAATTATTATTAGTCGAACTGTTTACGTATTACATACAATGAAATTTATAATCAAGCCTAAGTTCGTTTTTATTCTCTCTAAGAAAGAATTATATTAAAGAAAAATTGTTAAAATTTAATTTTTAGACACTAGCAAGAGCGGAATGCACATTTTCTAGACAGCCACGTCCGTCATCAGCACTCTTGTATCTAATCTACTTACGGTAGTGTTTAGTTGTAAGCATCATCTCTTTAACCAACCAAACCCAGATAAAGGAATACGAGAAAACGTCAGTGGGTGAGAACGAAGTCTACCACTACCTTAAGCTTCCCTCTTGTTGAATATTTTTAATATTTTTTTTTAATATTTACCATCTTATATTTTGTTGTTCCTTCAGCCAACCTTCGGTTAGCAAAGAAAGTTACTTTTTGTTTATTTGTTTTACTTCCAACATTCGTTTTTAGTTAACACTAATCTAGTATCAAACCAAACTTTGTTGAGTAAACAAGATTGCGCGGTGCTTTGCGATTTTTAATTTTGAAAATTTTATTTATTATTAGTCGAACTGTTAATTTTTAAAATTTGATACCAATACTACGACTTGAGTGTGGCTGTAAAATTCTGTTATTGTTAGTTTCTTCTTAGTTTATTTTTCTCTTAAGGAAGCCATATACGATGCGATGAGTTGTACAATCAATCGTAGGTTGTACGCGAGTTGTAAATGAATTGTAACGTTTGTGAACTGATTGTATTAAAGTTATGTGTCGGTTGTACGAAAGATCAAAAAGTTTTGATTTTTTGTCAAGTTGTACCAACACGTCGCAACGTTTGTGTGCCTCTCGCATACGATTTGAGTAGTATTTGTGTTTAGTATTGTTTTGACCACCTTGCAGTTAACATTGGATATTAAGTATTATTGCGGGCGATGTCAACTATAGCACGTGTGAGAATATTGAACGCCATCTTATTTTGAGAGAGCTTGATTAAATGAAGGTGTACATGGAATCGCACGATAAATTGTATCGTTTGTGAAACAGCATAAGGATGATTCATAGAATTGGTTGTACAACTCATCGCATCGTATATAGTTTGCTTTATAGGTGCTACTATAGAGTAGTACCTACAATTGGTGTGGAATACTTTCAAAGCAAAATCTAGCAAAATATTGGCTATAAAATTCTGTTATTGTTAGTTTCTTCTTAGATTAATTGCATTTTTCTTTTAAGCAGCCATAAGCGAATTATGAAATCTTGTGCAATCTAGTTTAGCTTCATGCTAAAATATTTAGAGTAACAATATTTCAGTTTTATTGGAGGAAGAAGAACAAATTTAAAAAATTATTTATTAATCAGCATAAATCCACTTGGTTTAGTTGCTCTTTCACATTAAAATACTGAGCGAAAATTTTCCCCGCATAGCTAGAATCTACTACTAATATTTACTCCAGCGAAGATCGTATGGAATTTTAATAAAGTGACGACATATGGGAACACAAACTTCAAATGGTGAGGCATGCTAATCAGTAGATTAGCAATAATCATAATCACATGGTGAGTCATGCCGGTTTAGCAAAACCAACACCACAATGGTGAATAATTCCACACTATTGGTTAGCGAGAATCAACACCTGCAGAATTACCACTGTATACTACTATTTAATACAACAGAGTAAAAACTTACCACCATTTACCAAAAATGAAATACTGCCTTTTCCAACCCTCAAACACGTCGTTCGACACATTTCATATTACCATCAGACTTATGAGATATGACGATTTTTTTTGGCGATTGTTAGCCATCATTAGAAATTGAATTAAATAATATCAAAATGAATAATGAAGAAATTGAAGTTATAAAAGTAAATGGTTTTCAATATTTCAAGATCATTTTACTTGTGGAAACTGGAAACTTTTGGAAAATATAAATTTATTTAAAGTTTATGCACATCTTTCAATTTTAATATGTTGCAATTCCTTATCACAAACAAACATTCCTTGTTTTGGAAGTTTTTATAGATCCTAACATACCTTTGGATACTTATCAATCACAATCACAATATCAATTATAAACTTTTGTTTTAGAAAGAGTTTAAAAATTATGATATTCTATCTAATAATCTACAGTTACAACAGTTTCGTACTTGAAAAAAATTTTTTTTAATATTATAAATTATATATATTTTATTTTCAAATTATATGAACAATATGAACAAGTGCTCAAATATTAACAGTTAAAGTAAAAAAATAAAATTAAAATATATATATATATATATATATATATATATATATATATATATATATATATATATATATATATATATATAAATCAATGTTGTTCGTCAGTCATCGCATCAGTTGGGAACAGCTGGACCAATTTTGACTATTTTTTCCTTCTAATGATCGTTTGGATCCAACTTAGATTTTTACGGAAAAAAAATTTTGCACCGTCTACTTTTACGCCTACTATTTTGATTTTACTAAAATCAGAAAACAGCTTGACTAAGTTTTCTTTCAAATGTTTGTATTAATCCATTTTAACTTTTCATCGAAGTAAAAAATTGCCACGCCTACTTTTACGCCCACTTTTTTCTATTTATCTTAAGTCGGATAACAGTGGCACGGATTTAGCTAATTTCTTCTTCAAATATTCGATGCAATAAAATTTAAGTTTTCATTAATTACATACAATGAAATTTATAATCAAGCTTAAGTTCGTTTTTATTCTCTCTAAGAAAGTTTTAATTAAATTACAAATTAGGTGGTAATATTAAAGAAAAATTGGGAAAATTTAATTTTTAGACACCAGCAGGAGCGGAATGCACATTTTCTAGACCGCCACGTCCGTCATCAGCACTATTGTATCTAATCTACTTAGGGTAGTGTTTAGTTGTAAGCATCATCTATTTAACCAACCAAACCCAGATAAAGGAATACGAGAAAACTTGTATTCAATTATCAATCGTCAGTGGGTGAGAACGAAGTCTACCACTACCTTAAGCTTCCCTCTTGTTGAATACTTTTACTTTTAATATTTACCACCTTATATTTTGTTGTTCCTTCAGCCAACCTTCGGTTAGCAAGGAAAGTTACTTTTTGTTTATTTGTTTTACTTCCAACATTTGTTTTGAGTTAACACTAATCTAGTATCAAACCTTCTATCATATCAAACTTTGTTGAGTAAAAAATTATCCCAATTTTTGTTTAATATTATCACCTAATTTGTAATTTAATTAATTCTTTCTAAGAGAGAATAAAAACGAACTTAAGCTTGATTATAAATTTCGTTTTCATTAATTTTAAAAAATTTGTTATAATTTTGAAATTTTTTATTGCAACAGTAGGGCTTCATCTATCTATATAAATAAAAATGAAAATATAAGATTATAATAAACAATTGTAGAAATTATAAAAGCCAAATTTATAAATTATCATCAAATCAAATTTAGTTGACTTCTTTTTGTCAAACTGTGGTACAATTTGATCGGTTGATAACAAATAAGTGCAATAAGAAATTAGATAAAGTTTTAATCATTCCTTAAAAGTGATACGTTTTTTAATAAAGAGTACATTGTAATTAATTGCAATCAATTCATGACTTGAAATAAATTAAATCGTTTTATCTCCAACAAATTTATAGATTTAGCTACTATAGATTGTAGATTTTTAAGTTCTAAACGGTTAAAAGGTAATAGAAAAGTGAATAAATTGAGAGAATTGTAATGTCGCCGGTAAGAAGGACCAATTTAGGGCGCCGAACTCACAACGCTTCAAGCCAAGTGCATACTCGAGCTAATCAAACTGCAGAGCAACTCCAAGAGCGTAAATGACTTGAGCGAAATCGATTATCTCAAACACGTTCATCACTTACACAAGATGAAAGAGAACATGCACATTAAGTAGATATGTATCGAGTGAGACAAAATCGTGCCATACAATCCATTCGAGGGATAACAAATTCAAATCTACCACCACCAGAGTATGTATCCAAAGCAACTAAAATGAATTTGGAATTGACAAAATACTTATGCTTCATTTTTAGCTTAAGAACAAATAACAAATGTATCATATTACAATACTTTTTATTTTATTATACCCTTCACCACAGGTGGAAAGGATATATATAAGCTTGTCATTCCGTGTGTAATTTCTAAAATATTCATTTCCGACCGCATAAAGTACATATATTCTGGATCCTTATACATAGAGAAGTTGATTAAGTGATGTCCGTCTGTCCGTGTTGGTGTTGTAATGTCATTTGAAAAGGCACCAGAGAAGATACAAAAAATTTAAGCACACCAATCTGTCAGACATAGTTTCGAAAATTTTGGTATTGCAATTCAGCAACATCGGATAATTCCTTTGCATTTCCTTTCCATTCCACGCCCACCTATATTTTTCACGTTTTTTTTTTTAATTTTTTTCGGCTTTAATGATTCTCTTTTGCCTTTTTTTTTTCAAATAAATATTAGACTGCAACAGGTAGATCGCAAGGAAGGCATACAGTTCTCGGGGGATCAATAACCCCCTTCGAGGGCCGATTTTTGTTTGTTTTTAGATTGGTAGGGGTCTCTGCTTTGATTTGTATTAGAGACCTTTATAGAAAGCAATACATATAGAGGTACCCAATGGACCAACAGGGTACCCACTGGTAAATAGGAGCAGTTAAAAGGCACATGGGGTGGCAATATGAGGAATTTTTTTTGTGTAAGGATTTATTTTTGCTTTAGTCTGACCATTCTAACTTAATATAGATTGCAGAAAAGTCCCAAATTTAACAGAAAAATTTCAATAAAATTTTTTTCAAAAATATTTACAAAATAAATTACAAAACATTTTTAAAAAGATATTTTACAGAAAAATGTTCGAAATTTTTTTTTTAATTTTCCAAAAAATTTTGGAATAAAATTTTACAAAAAATTAAAAAAAAATATTTTTACAAACAATTTTCGAAAAATTAAATGGCGTTTGAAAAAACGCACCAGAAGAGATACAAAAAATTTAAGCACAGCAATCTGTCAGGCATAGTTTCGAAAATTTTGGTATTGCAATTCAGCAACATCGGATCATTCCTTTGGAGGCTGCGGGCCAAGAACCACGACTACCTATATTTTTTCACATTTTTTCGGCTTTAATGATTCTTTTTTGCCTTTTTTGTCAAATAAATATTAGACTGCGACAGGTAGATCGCAAGAAATGCATACAGATCACGGGGGATCAATAATCCCCTGCAAGGGGTGGATTTTTGATTTGTATTAGAGACCTTTATAGAAAGCAATACACATAGAGGTAGCCAATGGACCCATAGGGTACCCATTGGTAAATAGGAGCAGTTAAAAGGCACATGGAAGGTCAATATGAGGAATTTTTTTGAAAGGATTTATTTTTGCTTTAGTCTGACCATTCTAACTCAATATAGATTGCAGAAAAGTCCTAAATTTAACAGAAAAATTTCAATAAAATTTTTAAAAAAATTTTCAGAATGATATTTTACAAAAAAATATTCGAAAAAAAAAATTTTTTAAATTTCCCAAACAATTTTCGAATAAAATTTTACAAAAAATATTATTACATACAATTTTCGAAAAATTAAAACAAAAATTTCAATATTTATAATAACATATTTTTAATATTAAGAATATACATATGTATGACATAGAGTAACTTATTTTAATACTCTTTACCACAGGTGGAAAGGGTGTATATAAGTTTTTATTCTCTCGAAGAAAGTTTTAATTAAATTACAAATTAGGTGGTAATATTAAAGAAAAATTGGGAAAATTTAATTTTTAGACACCAGCAGGAGCGGAATGCACATTTTCTAGACCGCCACGTCCGTCATCAGCACTATTGTATCTAATCTACTTAGGGTAGTGTTTAGTTGTAAGCATCATCTATTTAACCAACCAAACCCAGATAAAGGAATACGAGAAAACTTGTATTCAATTATCAATCGTCAGTGGGTGAGAACGAAGTCTACCACTACCTTAAGCTTCCCTCTTGTTGAATACTTTTACTTTTAATATTTACCACCTTATATTTTGTTGTTCCTTCAGCCAACCTTCGGTTAGCAAGGAAAGTTACTTTTTGTTTATTTGTTTTACTTCCAACATTTGTTTTTAGTTAACACTAATCTAGTATCAAACCATGTATCATATCAAACTTTGTTGAGTAAAAAATTATCCCAATTTTTGTTTAATATTATCACCTAATTTGTAATTTAATTAATTCTTTCTAAGAGAGAATAAAAACGAACTTAAGCTTGATTATAAATTTCGTTTTCATTAATTTTAAAAAATTTGTTATAATTTTGAAATTTTTTATTGCAACAGTAGGGCTTCATCTATCTATATAAATAAAAATGAAAATATAAGATTATAATAAACAATTGTAGAAATTATAAAAGCCAAATTTATAAATTATCATCAATTCAAATTTAGTTGACTTCTTTTTGTCAAACTGTGGTACAATTTGATCGGTTGATAACAAATAAGTGCAATAAGAAATTAGATAAAGTTTTAATCATTCCTTAAAAGTGATACGTTTTTTAATAAAGAGTGCATTGTAATTAATTGCAATCAATTCATGACTTGAAATAAATTAAATCGTTTTATCTCCAACAAATTTATAGATTTAGCTACTATAGATTGTAGATTTTTAAGTTCTAAACGGTTAAAAGGTAATAGAAAAGTGAATAAATTGAGAGAATTGTAATGTCGCCGGTAAGAAGGATCAATTTAGGGCGCCGAACTAACAACGCTTCAAGCCAAGTGCATACTCGAGCTAATCAAACTGCAGAGCAACTCCAAGAGCGTAAATGACTTGAGCGAAATCGATTATCTCAAACACGTTCATCACTTACACAAGATGAAAGAGAACATGCACATTAAGTAGATATGTATCGAGTGAGACAAAATCGTGCCATACAATCCATTCCAGGGATAACAAATTCAAATCTACCACCACCAGAGTATGTATCCAAAGCAACTAAAATGAATTTGGAATTGACAAAATACTTATGCTTCATTTTTAGCTTAAGAACAAATAACAAATGTATCATATTACAATACTTTTTATTTTATTATACCCTTCACCACAGGTGGAAAGGATATATATAAGCTTGTCATTCCGTGTGTAATTTCTAAAATATTCATTTCCGACCGCATAAAGTACATATATTCTGGATCCTTATACATATAGAAGTTGATTAAGTGATGTCCGTCTGTCCGTGTTGGTGTTGTAATGTCATTTGAAAACGCACCAGAGAAGATACAAAAAATTTAAGCACACCAATCTGTCAGACATAGTTTCGAAAATTTTGGTATTGCAATTCAGCAACATCGGATAATTCCTTTGCATTTCCTTTCCATTCCACGCCCACCTATATTTTTCACGTTTTTTTTTTTTAATTTTTTTCGGCTTTAATGATTCTCTTTTGCCTTTTTTTTTCAAATAAATATTAGACTGCAACAGGTAGATCGCAAGGAAGGCATACAGTTCTCGGGGGATCAATAACCCCCTTCGAGGGCCGATTTTTGTTTGTTTTTAGATTGGTAGGGGTCTCTGCTTTGATTTGTATTAGAGACCTTTATAGAAAGCAATACATATAGAGGTACCCAATGGACCAACAGGGTACCCACTGGTAAATAGGAGCAGTTAAAAGGCACATGGGGTGGCAATATGAGGAATTTTTTTTGTGTAAGGATTTATTTTTGCTTTAGTCTGACCATTCTAACTTAATATAGATTGCAGAAAAGTCCCAAATTTAACAGAAAAATTTCAATAAAATTTTTTTTAAATTAAATTTTTTTCAAAAATATTTACAAAATAAATTACAAAACATTTTTAAAAAGATATTTTACAGAAAAATGTTCGAAATTTTTTTTTTAATTTTCCAAAAAATTTTGGAATAAAATTTTACAAAAAATTAAAAAAAAAATATTTTTACAAACAATTTTCGAAAAATTAAATGGCGTTTGAAAAAACGCACCAGAAGAGATACAAAAAATTTAAGCACAGCAATCTGTCAGGCATAGTTTCGAAAATTTTGGTATTGCAATTCAGCAACATCGCATCATTCCTTTGGAGGCTGCGGGCCAAGAACCACGACTACCTATATTTTTTCACATTTTTTCGGCTTTAATGATTCTTTTTTGCCTTTTTTGTCAAATAAATATTAGACTGCGACAGGTAGATCGCAAGAAATGCATACAGATCACGGGGGATCAATAATCCCCTGCAAGGGGTGGATTTTTGATTTGTATTAGAGACCTTTATAGAAAGCAATACACATAGAGGTAGCCAATGGACCCATAGGGTACCCATTGGTAAATAGGAGCAGTTAAAAGGCACATGGAAGGTCAATATGAGGAATTTTTTTGAAAGGATTTATTTTTGCTTTAGTCTGACCATTCTAACTCAATATAGATTGCAGAAAAGTCCTAAATTTAACAGAAAAATTTCAATAAAATTTTTAAAAAAATTTTCAGAATGATATTTTACAAAAAAATATTCGAAAAAAAAAATTTTTTAAATTTCCCAAACAATTTTCGAATAAAATTTTACAAAAAATATTATTACATACAATTTTCGAAAAATTAAAACAAAAATTTCAATATTTATAATAACATATTTTTAATATTAAGAATATACATATGTATGACATAGAGTAACTTATTTTAATACTCTTTACCACAGGTGGAAAGGGTGTATATAAGTTTGTCATTCCGTGTGTAATTTCTACAATATATATTCTGGATCCTTATACATAGAGACATTAAGCGATGAGGATAGTCTACCAATATATAAACTGGATTGGGAGAGAAGGCGTAGTACCTCCTATACAAAATAAAAAATTATTATCGTGTACCTGGCGAACTACAATTCTAATGTGCATAGTCTTGGAAAATACAGACTGGATAAGAATAGTGGGAGTGGTAACTCCCTTAAAAATTTAAAAATTATTATCGTGTTGATACGTATAGTCTAGCAATAAACAGATTAGATGGGAACAGTCGGCGTCGTACCTTGCACGTAAACTAAAATATTTTTGATGTTTCGAGTTAAAGGTTGACCATACTTTTCTTCCAAGTGTTTATTGTATTTTTTGTGGATGGGTGTAGCGAAGCGCACACGGGATAGCTAGTTTATATATACATATATAATTATGCATATATCTAAGTACATGTACATACAGCGCCGGTCAAAAAAATAACACCAACAACAAAGTGTTCATTCATTCCAACGGATATATTAAGAAGGATATACATATCCACATTTGTACTACATCCATATACATATACATATATTTATCTACACATTTTTATATACTCATATATATGTTAACAGATATTTATATATACATATACAATTATACATATATTTTTTATTTATTTAATATTAGTCTATGGATACAATCCTTACAGACAATTTAACATACATATTAACTAAATCTTAGGAAAAAATCAAAAAGTTTAATTAGGAATTTAAAAAAAAACAATGATATTATGTTGAATTACTTTTACATTTACAAAAAAATCAACAAAATTATACAAACTATTAAACTGACGACATATACGCGTAAAAGAATCAGCTAGGTCATAATTTGTTTTAAACAATTTAACAAACAACAAACAAATTTACTCAACAGAAATTCACAGCAAACATTACCATATATAAGGTTTAACATAAAAGAAACATTTAGCATAGTGTGACGGCTTTTTAGCATAGGTAGTTTTATTAACGCAAGTCTGCTAGAATATGAAGGGAGATTTATTGCAGGATTCCAATGAAGATTACGTAAACAGAATAGCAAGAACTGTTTTTGCTCTGACTCATTATATTGGCAATAAATATTGTAATAAGGATCCCATACGATTGATCCATATTCCAAAACAGGTCTGACCAGTGAAACGTAAAGTTGCTTGGTAATATAAGGATCAGAGAATTCTTTTGCCCACCTTTTTATAAATGCAAAAACAGCTCTAGCCTTATTGACAGTCATAGTAATGTGTGCAACGAAGTTTAATTTAGAATTAAGTAAAATTCCAAGATCCAAGAAAGTGTCGACTAAATCCAGTTGATGTTCTCCCAATGAGTACAACTATTTTTTTGCACCATAAAAAGAAGTTGTTAAAATCACTTTGAAGATAAGCATGATCAACATATTGCTTGAAGCTATAAAAAATTTTACATCGCCAGCATACATTAAAATGTGGGAAGGTCATTTATAAACAGAAAAAAATGAAGAGGTCCGAGATGACTACCTTGCGGAACCCCGGATAGAACATCAATGTTCTTAGACGTACTCATGTTGAATCGAACATTTTGTTTCGTACAGGTTAAATAAGACATTAGCCAGTTTAAACTTCTACGGGATACACTAATAAATCCAATTTTGTTAATAGTAATTTATGATTGACTTTATCAGAAGCTTTACTAAAATCAGTATATACAGCATCAGTTTGTTTTCTTTGCGAGAATCCAAAATTTATTAAAGTTGAAAGATGAAGAACGTTAGTCGTAGTCGAGCATCCCTTTCTAAAACTATGTTGGCTAGGTGATATAATTGTTGAAATCTGATTACAAAGAGTATCCGCAGCTAGTTTTTCAAACATTTTCGGAATATCAATTAATTTGGAAATTCCTCTGTAGTTAGTAATGTCAGACTTATTCCCAGATTTATGTAGAGGGATGATATACGCGTCACGCCAAAGCAAAGGAAAGTATCCATGTCTAATCGAAGAATTAAACAATAAAGTTAGAGGAGCAACTAGTGACTCTGAACAACGATTTAAAATGCCACTTGGCATACCATCAGGACCTTGTTCAAATGACATTTTCAGAGCCTTCAAGCCATTAAATATATCCTTACTATTTAAAGTAGGAAATTAACACCATTTGAAGCTAGTGAATAAGGATATAAATTTGTTTCATCATATTGGCTATTACCATAAGAACTGGCGAAGAAATCAGAAAACATATTACAAATAACATCACTATCACTGGATTCTTTATTATACAATTTCATTATTGACGGATTACCATTGGATGTTCTTTTTGAGTTGACGAAGGCATAGAAAGATTTTGGATCATGAAGGAAATTAAGTTTCATTTTATTTATGTAATTATTATATAACGAACGGTTTAGTAAGTTGTATTCAGCACGACTTATAGAGTACTTTCCATAATCTGTAATCGAACCAGAGATTTTGTAATTTTTATAATATTTGTTTTTCAAGTTTTTACGTTTTGAAAGCTGCTTAGAATTCCAAGGGGTGTGAACGATTCTTTTAGGAACACATAGTTTTATAGAAGGTGGTGATCATCAAATCTAACTCAGAATTACTATTTATAGATTTAGATAAAAGGTTATTCCAGCAAGTATTTTTTATATGCTCATTTAATGCGTAATAATTTGTTCGTTTGAAGCAGAAAACTCTTTCTGTTTTGCAAGATGTAGGCTTAGATACTAACGGCTTAAATGAAGTAATCAGAATAGTAGGATGCTATCCATCTTCAGGTAAACTAACAGGATCCGAGCGTGTTATTGAGTAATCATCGGAACAGTTAACAAACACCAAGTCTAGCAGTTTTCCAAAGTCATTGTAAATATCATTCATTTGGTAAAGACTAAGCGAAAAAATATCCTTTATAAATTCATCACAGCAGTTTTTATTTTGTACTGGAATCAAATTTGCACAATCAGTCACATGTTTCCAAAAAATAGACGGTAAATTAAATCACCAAGAACATAAATAGAATCAGTGGATTGTAGACATGAAGTAACAGATTCAATGGCTTAAATGTGTTTGACATATATTCAAGCATCAGATTCAGGAGGAATGTATGAACAGGTAAAGTATTTTTTTTATTTTTAGCTTTACGACGATAGCAACAAACTCAATGTTAGAAACTTCAACCGCTATTAGTTCAGATGACAAAAGACAAGATATGGCAATCAATACACCACCACTTCTTCTTCCATTTCGATTGTATCTATAAGTTTGATACTTATCACAAAGTATCTCAGAATTAAAAACATTATCGTTTAGCCAGGTTTCAGTAAATACAATAACGTGATAGGAAAAATCATCACAAGCAATGTAGACAATTTTGTCTTTAATCCGCGTACATTTTGGTATATTATATTAAGTTGACTGTTAAAGCAATTCAGTTTTATGATTGAGGTAAATTTCGTGAAGGCAGTTGGGCGACGTTATTAATTCTAGTATGCTCCTTAAATATATATTCACGGACAAAAGTATTAGTTGGCCAAAAATTGGGATCAACAATATCATCATGGAGATCAAAAGATACACCAAGCTTAAACGAAGTTATGCTCCTGGGTTGAGAATATAAAAATTTTTGAATAGTAATTTTAGCTTCAGTGTTCAGCTTAGATTTACAGTCTAATTCATAAACGATATTTAGCAGTGCATTAACAGTTTAATAAGCAAAAATCGCTAAATGTGTATTCACAAACGTTTAATAGCCTTTTGCAGCGTTAATGTACTCTTGTTTAATAAGAAATTTTTATTGTTGCGTTTACCCTACTTTAACGATTCAATAAAGTGACATTTGAAAGTTTTTTTTTTACATTTCACAAAAAATAAAAGCGATAACAAATTATATGGCTCTTTTTTTAATAATAAAATTAATAATAATGGATACAGTAAATTTAATTTGCAGAATTCCTGAGTATAATAAATTTGTGTAACTAAAATTATTTTTATTAAGTGCATGTTTTTAGAATCTATAGCTGAAGTAGCGAGCGCCCGACGAGCAAAAACATTTAGGACGAAAAAAATCCGTTTGAAATGCCGGAAGACCAATTCAAAGCTAGATACCGATTTAACAAATCCACTGTTAAAAAAATCATTGAAATGGTCCAGCCGGAAATTGAGCTAGATACAAGAGGGTGCGGCACCTCAGTCGATTTGCAGGTGCTAGTTTCTTTGCGATGCTGGGGCCGGCGAGAAGTATGTGTGCTAGCAACAATTTTAACTTGTTTTCTATAAGATTATTTCATTAAAATTTAAGATTCAAGATGACGCTGCAGATCTTCACGGCTTTACCCCCGGGGGTTCCAATTGTCACTGCAGGAATATGGCAAATGCTTTGACGCGGTCCACTCGGGGAAAATAGGGGCACCAGACGATAGGGTTCCTAGAGCCTAAATCTGGAAGAAAAGGTCTGCTGTTTTCTAACACGGGTCCTCTTCGAGGCCTGACCAGTGCCCAAAGGACTGGTACCACGGGAATCGGTGGCCCCACAGAGAGCCTATCCTCTCTGTGACCGGTTATTGGTGAGGTCCCCTTCGGGGGTACACGTGGTGGTTGTGGTTTAAGATCGATTAAGTAGGTAAGGTGCAAGGTCGATCAAGTGTGCTGTTGCACTCTAAACAGACGGAGTTTGGATAGTCTCCAAACCCCTAAGCAAGAGGTTATAATATGGATCTAGGCTTGCCTTGGAAAGGCTTGCCATATTATATAAATTGCTACTCATTGTGACTGTATCACACACAAAAAGCGATTGGTGGCAATCGTAAAGTGTTGTTTTACTACACAATGGGGGCGCTAGTCTACGCCTAAGTTTCACTCGGTGGTAAGACCACCGTGAGGTTAGGCCGAGTATGGCAGGTACTCACGTTAATCTTGTTCCACAAATCTCCACGGCTTATCGCAAGCAACGGTGTGCAGAATTTCTGCCAGAGTGGCTCGCGCTTTAGCTCGCTGGAGCACTAGAAAAATTAAAATGCCATCATCTCTATCAGAGGAAGAGGAACTTATGAGAGATTTTAGGGCAATTAAAAATTCCCCGTCGTTATGTTATGTTAAATGGAAAAAATATCAATTAATTTTTCGTACTTAATAGCCATTATGTACATACCTTGTCATCTTCTACCCAATTGCTAGCTCTTTTCCTCTTTATTCTTTCCATTTTATTAAAAATTGCACCGAACTTGCTTTTATTTACACTTTAAATTGAGGAAAACAAAATAGTGATGCATAAACAAAAACAATACAGCGAGTAATCAACTACTTGTTGAATTTCGAATAAACAAAATTTTTTTTAAGACAATATTTTAAAAGTTCTTATTGGTTTTTGCTTTTGTTTGGTAATAAAAAATTCAAAGACTTTAATTTACGTTAGTTTAAAATTATACTAAACGAAGTTATTTGTTTAATTTTTCATTTTTCAAACTACTCAGATATTCGGTTGTACATTTTGTGCATCAGCAGATATGTAATGACAATTGAATTAGAACGAAGTTGCCAACATTAAACGACAAAATAAATAAAAACGTTTAATTGTTAATTCAGCGTTATCAAACATTTATGAATACAAATTTTTATTAGAGGTTTATATGACAAAAAGTGTTTAATAACTATTGTAAACATTATAGCTGAAATAAGGAATTTTTATGAATTAGACCGTTAATATATAATATATATACATACATATATCTAAATATATATACATGCTGTGCCGGTCAAAAAAATACCACCAACGACAAAATGTTGTTTCATGTCAACGGATATAAGTATGTATACGGTTAGACATATATTTCATATTTACATATATACACATACTTATCCACATATATACATATAACTATATCTATAGACATACATACATTTACATATACTCGGATATATTTACATACATTCATTTGCATTAATAAATACATGTGCATATAAATATATTTGTGTATGCATATACAATTGTACATATACAATTATACATATATTTAAATACATACAGTATATATTCGATGCGGGCGTGGAACTTCCCATAAAAAGTAAATAGTTTAGAGAAAGATGGACTGGATTGGAATAGTGGTCGTGTGATTTTATATTCTGAAGTATTATGAACGAAAACGTTAATCGGTTATCCATACAATACACAATTTTATTTATTAAGCATGACACTGCATCACACACAAATACATATGAATACGCTATTATCTAGTCTAAATTTAACTTTAAATTGTTATATAATATATTTCTAGCACTTAAAATTTATTTTCTTCTTAGCTTCCTTTCCACTTAGCTGCACGTTTCAAAAAATGTCTAGGCTACGCAAGACATCTGAAGAACAACGTAGACGTTCATAGCTTGCGGCTGTAGAAAATTACAGGGAGAGAAATGGGCAGCAGGATCGCATAAGAAATTCAAAGAGGTTATCTTTGCGAAGACAAAAACAAGATTATAGGGAAAATGAACTTCGTCTTAGAAGATATACTGAAAATTTAAGACACTCCAGCACGCAACGAATTGATGAGAATCGCGATCTAAATGTTTTATACCAATCTATTCGTAGATCAGAATCACATTGGAGAGCTTTTGAACAAGCAAACAATACTATCGCACAAGCCTTTCGAAGGGAATCCCGTGCTGTTGAGCAAGAGCGAAATACTCTAGAACACTTATTTCGAAGGGAAATACCGGAGATTAGGGAAGCAGAACGTGAGCGGTATAACTTTGCTCGTTCATTAAGAAGATCTGATCCACTTGCTCGTAATATAGAGCAAGTACAGAACACATTGGAACACTCACTTCGACGGGAAATTCCGGAGTTGAGAGCACCAGATCGTGAGCATGATACATTGTCTCACTCATTAAGAAGATCAAATCCTCTTGCTCACACTATTGAACAAGGTCGGAACACATTGGAATACTCACTTCGACGGGAAATTCCGGAGGTGAGAGCATCAGAGCGTGAGCGTGATACATTGTCTCACTCGTTAGGAATATCAGATCCTCTTGCTCGTACTATTGAACAAGATCGGAACATATTAGAACACTCACTTCAACGGGAAATTCCGGAGTTGAGAGCACCAGCGCGTGAGCGTGATACATTGTCTCACTCGTTAAGAAGATCAGATCCTCTTGCTCGTACTATTGAAGAAAAACGGAACACATTGGAACACTTACTTCGACGGGAAATTCCGGAGTTAAGAGCACCAGAGCGTGAGCGTGATACATTGTCTCACTCGTTAAGAAGATCAGATCCTCTTGCTCGTACTATTGAACAAGAACGGAACACTTTGGAACACTCACTTCGACGAGCAATTCCGGAGTTGAGAGCACCAGAGCGTGAGCAATACGTTGTCTCACTCGTTAAGAAGATCAGATCCTCATGCTTGTACTATTGAACAAACACGGAACACATTGGAACACTCACTTCGACGGGAAATTCCGGAGTTGAGAGCACCAGAACGTGAGCGTGATGCCTTATCCCTTTCATTACGGAGGTCTGATCCTATCTTTCATAATGAAGAGCAAAATTTAAATACCATAACGCGTCGAGACTAACGTAACTTCACAAGAATTCAAAATTTGAATTGCATGCTAACTTGTCGCAATTTTTCTACCGAATGAATCCTGTGAATCGCAAAAATAAAAGTACAAGGCAAGCTGATAAGAATAAAAATAACCGAATAGCTCTATCACCGGAATCAAGGGTGCGACACTTGGAAGCAGATAGACTAAGGCATGTCTATAGAATGTATTAAGAATATAATTCAAACATTAAGAATGGACCAACAGAAGTTTTTGTTTGCTGCGGCGGACTTTGGTTTCCCAATCAAATTAAACAATTATGCATGAATAACTTTGAACAGTTGCGGGAAGTTTTCTGCTTTGCAAACATTTTTCCGGAAATTCCAATTAAGTTAAAAGATTTGACACCTTTAGAAGAAAGATTTGTGGCTCCAAGAATTTCATTTATGCGAATAGTATCATTGGGGTATAACCGCCAATGCGCTGTAAGAGGATCAATTGTAAATGTCCCAATTCTTCTTAATAGAATTGTTAATGTTCTTCCAAGACGGTTTGATCAAACGGAAGTCATCCAAGTCCACCTCAAAAAAAGATTAGAATATAATCATAGTTTTATGACTGAGGTCACTATACCAAAAAAGTAATAGAAGCAGCGCGATATTTGGTTAATACAGATTTGTATAAGAAGCACAATATTTGTATTTCGAATGATTGGCTGGATAATGTGAGTCAAAATGAAGAAGTGCCTTTTATATCAAACATAGAAGATCAAAGCGTTGTTAAAAGATTATTAAACAACGATTCGGAATTAATAAACATAGAAGAATTAAACCGTCAAGAATCGCTATTAGAAAACATTCCAGTCGAAAATGTTCCTTTAGAGAGAATTTTTATTGCGCCGGGAGAAGGACAGCGTCCTTCCGATATGCTTTTTGATGAAGATTCGGAAGAACTATCTTATCCTTCCATATACTGTGGTGTTAAAAGGATTTGCACAGAAACAGTGGGATCGATCATTAAATCTGAAGCAAGGAAGTATGATAGAAGATGTGCTCGCGTAGATATACTCATATAAGAAGTTAGAATTAACACGAGTCAAAAATAGTATATCGACATGTTTACGGAAAAAAGTGGGACCTAACCGTCATACAGCTGGTAACATGTTAGATGAGAATTTTTGTAATTTAGTTCAACATTATGAAGGATATCATATCCTTAAGGGAATACGTTCTTCCCCAGCTCATTGGGAAGGAGAGAAGAAACAAGTTTTAGCCATGATACGCCAGCTACCGAGTCGCAGTTATGGGTGTTTCTAATAAAAGTTTGAAAAAAAAGAACTGTTAAAGAAGAGGAAGCAATGAATTTAACCACCCGAGAAAAATATGAATTAATACGGATGGACCCGATAACATGTTATCGTTACTTTGACCAAAGAATACGACATTTTTAAAGCATTTTAAAACTGCTGGAGGCATTTTTAATCAGCATAAAGTAATTAAATTCTATACAAAAAATTATATTTGGAATCGTGTTATATACATTATTTATTTTAAGTCACGCAAAGAAAAATAAAATAAACTTTTTGAAATCGAAATGGTTACTATGGTTTTTTGTTTTGTTTAGAAATTTAGATTTGGCTTTCTTTATAGACTGATTGAACTTCTCATGTAGTCTGTTAAGTTTTAAGCATAAGAATCTGAGTTTTTATTCAGAAAAATTAGGAAAAAGTTGAGCACTAGCGAAATAGCTATCTGGATATGCTTTCCCCATAGTAATCAATTTCGATTATTATATTTTTTTTGGAAATAAATATTTTATAATCATAAAATATTTATTTAATAAATTTACAAGGGAATCATGCGTGACTTAAAATAAATAATGTAATTAAATTCTATTGGAGAATAGAATTTCAACAAAGAGGATCTCCGCATGTTCACGGTATTTACTGGTTAGATAATGCCCCAATATTTAATGAAAATAACCAGACAACATTTGCAGAAGTAATAAGCTTTATTGATGAATTCATAAAGACAGATTCCTCAATAATGGAAGTAGCAAATTATGTTTCATACCAAACACATAATCATAGTAGAACGTGTCAAAGATAAATTCGTTGGCAAAAGATATGTCGATTTCATATTCCATATCCTCCTATGAGAAATAGAGAAATTATTTTACCACTTTCGGATGAGATCGACAAAGAAGTATTGGAAACACAAGAAAAATTATGAAAGAGTTCACAATGTTTTAAACGCTAATTTACCCTGTGAAGATATTGAAAGGCTTTCGTCATTTGAAAGCTTTCTGGCAGATGAGAGGATTGATTTGTCCCATGAAGATTACATTTTGGCTTTAAGATCTTCTCTGAAAAAGCCACGAATTTGTCTAGAGAGGTCTTTCAAAGATAAGAACATCAACGCATTTAACCCCAGAATTCTCGCAATGCAAAGAGCAAATATACAATTCGTATTAGATCCATATGCATGTGTTTCTTATATTGTTAATTATATAAACAAGTCAAATAGAGGTGTATCTAGATTACTGCAGGAAGCAATAAACGAGATTCGTACGGGAAACTTTACTGTAAAACAGAGACTTCAGCACATCGGAAACAGATTTATATCGGCTTCTGAAGTTCGGGTCAAGAAGCTTCATACAACATCCTCGGAATGCACCTATCACAATGTAGCAATGCAGAGGTATATATTAAAACTATGAAACCAGATAAATCAAGATTAGAACTTAAAAATTTGCCCGAAGATTCTGCAAGTGTATTTGAGAAACACATTTTAGATCATTACATTCAACGCCTAGATGTACTAAATGATGTTTGCTTAGCATACTTTGGAGCGTTTTACACTTATGCCAAAAAATTACGAAGAACCACACGTTTACAGGAGGAAGATGATGATTACCAAGAAGATACTGATATTAACATAAATGAAGTGGGGATACCTTTACAACTAAGGGATAATTCTGGTTACATATACAAACGTAAAAATCCAGCAATTATAAGATTCTCGAAATTCAGTGTAGACACAACAAGAGGCGAATACTTTAGATCGCTTGTAATGTTATATTTGCGTTGGCGTAATGAATATGAAGAATTAACAAGTGATGATAATGAGCAAACACGCATTGCCCAAAAAAAATGATCGAAAATAATAGGATATTATTTGAAAAACTAAAGGACGAGGAGCTTGATGAAATCATGCTACGAATACAAGAAGAAACCGAAGACAACCAACAACAGGAAGATAACATATCCATAACACAACTTCTTGATGACGAATTCAGAGCACTAGCACTGCCAGTTGTGGATGAAGATGTAAATATATTAAACATTAATGACGGAAATCAAAGAAATAATGCTGATGGAAGTTTGTATGATATTCGACTTATTCGACTACCGCCTTTATTGCGGAATGATTATTTAATGGACCAAGTGAGAACATTAAATATTAAACAAAGAGAATATTTACATCATTTGTTAAGAAATGTATTGGATAATATTCAGTTCTGCAAATTTGTAAGTGGAGGGGCAGGTGTTGGTAAGAGTAGGCTTATAAAAACTATATATCAGTCGGTGTCGTCACGGTTTAACTCGATTCCTGGATCTAACCCTGACTTAATTTAAGTTTTACTGAGCGCACCAACTGGAAAAGCTGCCTTTGGTATAGGTGGAGCAACTCTACACTCACTGTTTTCCCTACCAATTAATCAATACTCTGGAGAAATTCGCCCTCTTAGCAATGACGTCGTTAATACACTTGTTACAAGGTTTATAAATTTAAAATTCATTATTATTGATGAAATTTCTATGGTTAGCGCTAGAATGCTGGGTTATTTAGATGCCAGATTGAGACAAATTTTCAAAAGCACAACAGCATTTGGAGGAATATCAGTTCTAGTATTTGAGATCTAAAACAATTACCCCCTGTAGGAGATAAATGGACATTAACACATCGAATGCCATTTCCGGAGAAGGACTGTGGTACAATTTTAATTTTTATGAATTGACTGAAATAATGAGAAGCGATCTAAAGTATTCGTCTCTTATTGTGTCAATACTCAATTTCGGGAATCTTATAATTGCTGGATTTTTACGTTTGTATACTTGTGTATCCAGAATTATCCCTTAGTTGTAAAAGTATTCCCACTTCATTTATGTTAATATCAGTATCTTCTTGGTAATTATCATCGTCCTCCTGTAAACGTGTTGTTCTTAATTTTTTCGCATAAGTATAAAACGCTCCAAAGTATGCTAAGCAAACATCATTTAGTACATCTAGGCGTTGGGTGTAATGATCTAAAATGTATTTCTCAAATACACTGGTAGAATCTTCAGGCAAATTTTGAAGTTCTAATCTTGATTTAACTGGTTTCATAGTTTTAATATATACCTTGGCATTGCTATATTGTGATAGGTGCATTCCGAGGATATTATATGAAGCTTTTTGACCCGAAACTTTAGAAGCTGAAATAAATCTGTTTCCGATGTGCTGAAGTCTCTGTTTTACAGTAAAGTTTCCCGTACGAATCTCGTTTATTGCTTCCTGCAGTAATCTAGTTACACCTCTATTTGACTTGTTTATATAATTAACAATATAAGAAACACATGCATATGGATCTAATACGAATTGTATATTTGCTCTTTGCATTGCGAGAATTCTGGGGTTAAATGCGTTGATGTTCTTATCTTTGAAAGACCTCTTTAGAAAAATTCGTGGCTTTTTCAGAGAAGATCTTAAAGCCAAAATGTAATCTTCATGGGACAAATCAATTCTCTCGACTGCCAGAAAGCTTTCAAAAGACGAAAGCCTTTCAATATCTTCACAGCATAAATTAGCGTTCAAAATATTGTGAACTCTCTCATAATTTTTCTTGTGTGTTTTCAATACTTCTTTGTAGATCTCATCCGAAAGTGGTAAAATATTTTCTGTATTTCTCATGGGAGGATATGGTATATGAAATCGACATATCGACGAATTTATCTTTGACACGTGCTTCTATGATTATGTGTTTGGTATGAAACATAATTTGCTACTTCCATTGTTGAGGAATTTGTCTTTAGGAATTCATCAATAAAGCTTATTACTTCTGCGAACATTGTCTGGTTATTTTCATTAAATATTGGGGCATTATCTAACCAGTAAATACCGTGAACATGCGGAGATCCTCTTTGTTAAAATTCTATTCTCCAATAGAATTTAATTACTTTATGCTGATTAAAAATGCCTCCAGCGGTTTTAAAATGTTTAAAAAGATGTCGTATTTTTTGGTCAAAGTAACGATAACATGTTATCGGGTCCATCCGTATTAATTTATATTTTTCTTGGGTGGTTAAACTCATTGCTTCCACTTCTGTAACAGTTCTGTTTTTTTAAACTTTTATTAGAAAAACCAATAATTCTGGCCATTGCGACTCGGAAGCTGATAAAGTAATAAAAAACGTTGGTAATCCAAACTGGCGTATCATGGCTAAAATTTTTTTCTTCTCTCCTTCCCAATGAGCTGGGGAAGAACGTATTCACTTAAGGATATGATATCCTTCATCATGTTAAACTAAATTATGTACAAAATTCTCATCTAACATGTTACCAGTGGTATGACGGTTAGGTCCCACTTTTTTCCGTAAACATGTCGATATACTATTTTTTAATCGTGTTAATTCTAACTTCTTATATGAGTATAAAACCTTACATATGCGAGCACTTCTTCTATCATACCTCCTTGCTTCAGATTTAATTTGACTCGTGTTAATTCTAACTTCATATATGAGTATAAAACCTTACATACGCGAGCACATCTTCTATCATACCTCCTTGCTTCAGATTTAATTTTCTTCAGATTAATAATCTTTCAACAACGCTTTGATCTTCTATGTTTGATATAAAAGGCAACCTAACCTAAACTTCTAATTTTTTTTTGAGGTGGACTTGGATGACTTCCGTTTGATCCAAACGTCTTGGAAGAACATTAACAGTTCTATTAAGAAGAATTAAGACATTTACAACTGCTCCACTTACAGCGCATTGACGGTTATACCCCAATGATACTATTCGCATAAATGGAATTCTTGGAGCCACAAATCTTTCTTCTAAAGGTGTCAAATCTTTTAACTTAATTGGAATTTCCGGAAACATCAATCCAATCCAATCTTTACAATTCTGCAACAAGTTTGGCAAAACCTTAAAACATTTTGATCAGTAGGAAAAATGTTTGCCAAGCAGAAAACTTCGCGCAACTGTTCAAAGTTATTCATGCATAATTGTTTAATTTGATTGGGAAACCAAAGTCCGCCGCAGCAAACAAAAACTTCTGTTGGTCCATTCTTAATGTTTGAATTATATTCTTAATACATTCTATAGACATGCTTTAGTCTATCTGCTTCCAAGTGTCGCACCCTTGATTCCGGTGATAGAGCTATTCGGTTATTTTTATTCTTATCAGCTTGCCTTGTACTTTCATTTTTGCGATTCACAGGATTCACTCGGTAGACAAATTGCGACAAGTTAGCATGTAATTCAAATTTTGATTTTGAATTCTTGTGAAGTTACGTTAGTCTCGACGCGTTATGGTATTTAAATTTTGCTCTTCAAACAAGATTGCGCGGTGCTTTGCGATTTTTAATTTTGAAAATTTTAATTATTATTAGTCGAACTGTTTTGTAATTTAATTTTGTAATTTAATTAATTCTTTCTTAGAGAGAATAAAAACGAACTTAAGCTTGATTATAAATTTCATTGTATGTAATACATAAAACAGTTCGACTAATAATAATTAAAATTTTCAAAATTAAAAATCGCAAAGCACCCCGCAATCTTGTTTACTCAACAAAGTTTGGTTTGATACTAGATTAGTGTTAACTAAAAACGAATGTTGGAAGTAAAACAAATAAAGAAAAAGTAACTTCATTGCTAACCGAAGGTTCGCTGAAGGAACAACAAAATATAGGTGGTAAATATTAAAGTAAAAATATTCAACAAGAGGAAAGCTTAAGGTAGTGGTAGACTTCGTTCTCACCAACTGACGATTGATAACACAGCACAACAAAATAAAAAAAATTTCATGTGCTCTTAAAACCACTATATAATTTTGATTTATCATGACTACCTTTGTACAAAAATGGTAAAATTTTTAAATTATATGGATAGATTTTTTTTTAAAAATTTTTTTTTAAAATTGCAATTTTTTTGAGACGTTTCTTCAAATAATTAATGATAACTCAAAATACTAGTCCGATATTATTAAAATAAATTCAGAAAAATTAAGATTTGCATAGCCTTTAATTCGTCTATATATCGCGTTTCAATCGGATCAATAGTATCGGAGTTATAATAAAAAACTTAAGAAAAAAATATATTTTTTACGTAAAAATGGCAAAAATTTTCGTATTAAAAAAATCATAAAAAATCGAAAACGGCAAATAACTTCCATAGCGACATATAATAGCAACAAAATGAGATATCGACCATAAAAATCGATTGATTTTTATCGAATTTATTCACATTTTAGTGAATTCGCTCATTTTCACAAAATTTTAGTTTTTTGCTTGATATACGCATTATAGCGGGTTTTCAAATGTGTGAAAAACATAAATTTTCCAATTTCAAGGGGTGCATGTCGGATTAATGTTAGATTTGATGAGAAACTTCCACCCACAAAATTTTAGTCGAATTCGACAACGTTAACACGTAGCGCATAGGCCCCAAATCTGAAAAAAAGCGTTTAAATCGAAAATAATTGACAAATTTTCAGTTTTTGCAAAATTAAAGCTATTTATTTCCCCTTTTGCAAAAAAGTGGATCCTGGTCCTTAGGGCAAACACAATGAGATTTACAATAAGCTACATATCTTTAAGTTTTCGAGTTATTACAATTTTCACTGGCTATTATATGTCCTTGAGAACTTGCCGAAGACAATTTACAAAAACATTTTACTTTTAAAATTTTTTATTTTTTTCTTTTTTAACAATAAAATATAAAATTTCGCTAAAATTGACTGATATCTTCCTATTACACAACGCAACAAAATAAAAAAATTAGATGCCTTTGAAACCACTATACAATATCCAGGTACTGCCAAAGTGTTTTGGATGAATGAGAAATGTATGGCAAAACAAGTACGCGAAATACTGTTTTGGGCAAAACACGTATTTCTGTGGGACACGTGTTACTGTGGAAATACAGTATTGAATGTAGAAAATTGTTTGGAACAGATCTTTATGGCATTTTTATGATTTTCAGAATTAAAAAAAGTAAGCAATAAAGGAAAAGTTTTTTAATTTTTACGATTTCAGTAGAAATCTGATAAACGATGAAATGCTCCTTTTCTGTTGGCTACCTGTCGCCCTTGCTTCATTTTGACAATTGCGGCGGCAAAGTAATAAACGTTCATAAATTTGCGTGCACGCCGAATTGGGTTTTTCCGCTGGCTACCTGTAAAGATTGATTTTTTGCATAGCATTCCTTAATGTTTTTTACGATTCTTGGGAATAGGTAAAAAATAGGACCACATTAAGGGTTGTTCGAAATTTTAGTATCATTATTTATAAGAGCTCCTTGAGCCATTTCTATTCATTCAACAAGTGTTTGCGGTAACAGAAGCATAATTTTCAATCAGCCATGAGCAAGAAAACTAGAACATTTTTATGTAAAAACAATCCGGACTCATTTTGTTATGTGTGCGGCCAATATATTAACGAAAAAAAAACGGAAATGCTTCTCAGCTTCATTTCAAAAGTCATATGAAGATTGCTTTAATAATATAATATAATAATAATAATAAATCCGAAGAATTTTAACGAACATTGGACGCCGAGTACTATATGTACTTCATGTCGATTCAATTTAACTCTAAGCTCATCTAACAAAAAGTAAGTATAGGTTAATACATTTGGAATATTTTATAAAATTTTTAATTTTCTGTTATAAAAATTTTTCAGACAACACTGGGGAATTTCGAAGCCTATGCTATGGAGAGAAACAACGAATCATGAATCTGATTGCTATTTTTGTTTAACTACAAAAACCGGCTTTGGAAAACATTTGCGATGGTCTTACCCTACGAGGTCTGCTGATGGGTTTCAACTTGCAGTTCTACATTCACAGGAAATTATGGATGCACAAGATCAGGGACCAAGATGTAGTCAAGTGCTTTCATCTTCACAAGGACACTCAACCACAAGCATGTGTTCTCAATCAGGAAGTTCAGATCCAGAACTACCTATATCTGAAAATGACGAGTTCATCCCACACAAAAATATCTCACCGAGACCATGGAATCAAGACCAGCTAAATGATGTAATAAGAGAACTTGGATTGTCAAAAGCATCTTCGGAATTACTTGCATCCCGGATGAAGGAATCAAATCTCATAACGGAGGAAACTAAAGTTTCGTATTACCGTACCCGAGAAAAAGGCTTACTTCACTATTTTGCAGAAGAGGACGATTTTGTCTGCTGCACGGATATTCCTGGTTTGATGACTGCCATGGGCTTACATAGATATGATTCAAGCGAATGGCGTTTATTTATTGACTCATCAAAACGCAGCTTGAAGTGTGTCCTTTTGCACAATGGAAATAAATTTCACTCCTTGCCAATCGCACATTCAACCAAGGTAAAAGAAGAATACTCTGTAATAATGAACATAACTGGGTAATTTGTGTTGATATTAAGATGGTAAATTTCCTATTAGGTCAACAAAGTGGCTATACCAAATACCCTTGTTTTTTATGTTTATGGGACAGCAGAGCTAAGTCAGAACACTGGAAGAGAAAACAATGGCCTTATAGGGAAACACTGGACCCAGGTATGAGGAATGTTATAAATGTACCTCTGGTGCCCCGAGATCGCATCATATTACCCCCTCTTCACATTAAACTTGGTCTGATGAAACAATTTGTTAAAGCACTTAACAAAGATGGTGAATGTTTCCAGTATATTTCAAGGAAGTTTAAAAGTTTGAGTATGGAAAAGCTGAGAGCAGGAATATTTGACGGCCCACAAATTCGCAAATTGGTCAAAGATACCGATTTTCTCAGTTCAATGTCAGAAATTGAGAAAAATGCATGGGATTCGTTTGTATGGGTTATTCAACATTTCATAGGAAATAACAAGGATGATGATTATGTTGCGCACGTTGAAGAGATGTTAACTCACTTCCAGAATCTTGGATGCAACATGAGCATCAAGTTACATTACCTTCACAGTCACTTAGATCGTTTTCCTGAAAATCTAGGAGACTTAAGTGAGGAACAGGGCGAACGATTTCACCAAGATATTCGGACAATGGAGGAAAGATACCAGGGTCGCTGGGATGCACACATGATGGCAGATTTTTGCTGGAGTATTCAGAGCAACACTTCGTTATTCAATAATAGAAAATGTCATAAAAGAAAATTCCAAAGTTTGTAGTTTATAATATTTATTTATTTATTTCCTTATTTTATATGTTGTAATAAATTTAAATAATAAAATATAAAATAAAAGAAAATACATGAATAAAACAATGAAATGCATTTTCGATCTATTCCATCGATTTGACTTAGTTACATTTTTTTGTCAATTGCCTTCGGCAAGTAACTTGAAAACTGTTTAACCGATTTAAAAGATATGTAGCTTATTGTAAATCTCATTGTGTTTGCCCTAAGGACCAGGATCCACTTTTTTGCAAAAGGGGAAATAAATAGCGTTAATTTTGCAAAAACTGAAAATTTGTCAATTATTTTCGATTTAAACGCTTTTTTTCAGATTTGGGGCCTATGCGCTACGTGTTAACGTTGTCGAATTCGACTAAAATTTTGTGCGTGGAAGTTTCTCATCAAATCTAACATTAATCCGACATGCACCCCTTGAAATTGGAAAATTTATGTTTTTCACACATTTGAAAACCCGCTATAATGCGTATATCAAGCAAAAAACTAAAATTTTGTGAAAATGAGCGAATTCACTAAAATGTGAATAAATTCGAAAAAAATCAATCGATTTTTATGGTCGATATCTCATTTTGTTGCTATTATATGTCGCTATGCGATAAAAAATGAATCTGGAAGTTTTTTTGCCGTTTTCGATTTTTTATGATTTTTTAAAACGAAAATTTTTGCCATTTTTACGTAAAAAATATATTTTTTTCTTAAGTTTTTTATTATAACTCCGATACTATTGATCCGATTGAAACGCGATATATAGACGAATTAAAGGCTATGCAAATCTTAATTTTTCTGAATTTATTTTAATAATATCGGACTAGTAGTTTTTGAGTTATCATTAATTATTTGAAAAAACGTCTCAAAAAAATTGCAATTTTAAAAAAAAAAAATTTTTAAAAAAAATCTATCCATAGAATTTAAAAATTTTACCATTTTTGTACTAAGGTAGCCATGATACATCAAATGTATATAGTAGTTACTCGAGCATATTTTTGCTGTTGCCCTGTGTAATTGAATACAAGTTTTCTCGTATTCCTTTAACTGGGTTTGGTTGGTTAAATAGATGATGCTTACAACTAAAACACTACCCTAAGTAGATTAGATACAAGTAGTGCTGATGACGGACGTGGCTGTCTAGAAAATGTGCATTCCACTCGTGCTGGTGTCTAAAAATTAAATTTTCCCAATTTTTCTTTAATATTATCACCTAATTTGTAATTTAATTAATTCTTTCTTAGAGAGAATAAAAACGAACTTAAGCTTGATTATAAATTTCATTGTATGTAATACATAAAACATTTCGACTAATAATAATTAAAATTTTCAAAATTTAAAATTGTGTATTGTATGGATAACCGATTAACGTTTTCGTTCATAATACTTCGGGAGATAAAATCACACGACCACTATTCCAATCCAGTCTATCTTTCTCTAAACTATTTACTTTTTATGGGAAGTTCCATGCCCGCATCGAATATATCGTCTCCTCAATATAATAATAGCGTATGTGCTCATACGCTATTATTTTTTTATTGCATATTTAGAATCTCCATCATTGATTTTATGTCTGGTAAAAATTTCGTCATATTCTACTTCCAAAAAGTGGGTCAAAATGTAGTTGAAAAAAATAGTGTATAATTTCTTGTTTAAAAGTTTCCTTCAATAAGTGTGTTAGCTCATATGCGCTATTTTACTTGAAATTGCCACTCCAAAGTTGTTATAAAAGAATAATAATGTATACGCATTATACTCCATTTTAGCCTGTAGAAAAAAATACAATTTATGAAAACTTTAACTCATAAAATAGCTTAGAATAATATACACTATTGTTTGAGAAATAGTTTCATTCCTACCATTTCTACACCCCACATAATCTGTTTTATTTTCAATACAAATTCAAAAGTTTTATTAACAATTGACAAGAATAGTAGCCTATGCGATGTTTACGTTCGTTTGACAACATGAATGCCAATGAAATATTGTAGTCATTTGAAATTTGTGTTTGCAAATTCAGTTCGCAGAGAAAGTTTGTTCGTTAAAAATATGGATTTGAAACGTCTGAGTGAGTATCTTTTATTATATAATGTAAGTGAAGTGAGTAAGGTAAATATCAACAGGCTGTGACACGAAACCACCATTAGTTGTGGAAATTGCTCCAAAGACTGATGAGTCTGATTTCGCTGTGGGACGGCGGACATAGAGATACCTGGAACAGATGATGAGAATGGTACAGACTTCTCTGTAGGATCGTCGGACGAGTATGTCCCCGATTCAGATGATGATGCACAGGCTTTGGCAGATGAGTTAGATAATTCAGTGATAAAGACAGAAGATGTAGTTTTAGAAGAAATCGTAGACTGCGGTGATACTTATATCAATAACAAGAATGAAAATGCTAGAAATATACTTACGCGGAAGAGGAAGGTGAGTACAGCAAACAGCTTTTGAGAAATATTGTTTGGGTCTAGCCACGTCTAACTGTGAATTATTTCCAAACAATAGATTGAAAGTCACAAGTGGGTGCAGAAAAAAAGGAAGTATCATCGAAACAAGGGAAAGCCGTATGTCACTAAGAGTGGCAAAAGAGTTGAAGAAGGTGTTCCGAAACCCGTTGACTGTAAGTGCCGCCATAATTGCCCAGAAAACTTCTCAGAAGAAGAGCGCATATTGGAATTTAGGCGACTATTCGAAGCAGCGACTGTTTCTGGCCAATTGCGTGAAAATTGAGAACGGCAAAAGGACGTTGACAATCGGATCACGGCGGGCGAACACATTTAATTATACTCTCAAAACCAAACAGGTATGCAAGAAGTTTTTTTTTAAATACTTTGAACTTGCCAGACGGCGCAATAACTGTGTTAGCTAAGAAGATGTGCCAAAATGAACGTACTGATAAGAGGGGTCAACATGGCCACCAGAGAAAATTAGACGCAGAGACAGTTGCGCTTATCAAAAAGCACATCGAGTCATTTCCAGCCGTCGAAAGCCATTACACTCGAGCAAAAAGTCAACGACTTTATCTTGCCTCCGACTTAACAATAACAAAAATGTACGATTTATTCAAAGAACTCCACCCGGACGCTATCATTAAAGAAAACGTTTATCGCCGGATATTTTGCAATAATTATAATTATTCTTTCCACCATCCAAAAAAAGACACCTGCTTAACATGCGAGACGTACAAAAACGCTGAGGAGAAACACTCCATTCAGAAATCCTATGATGAACATGTTAAATAAGACAAAGGCAAGAACTAACAAGCAAACTGACAAGAAATCAGCTAAAAGTAACAGTAATTTAAAAGTGTTTACTTTTGACCTCCAGTCAGTGTTAACGACTCCTTGTAGCAACGTAAGCACGATGTATTACAGTCGAAAGTTCGCGACGTACAATAACACATTTTACGACATTGCCAGTGGAGATGGTTACTGTTTTCTATGGGATGAAAATCAGGGTCAACGAGGATCAGACATAATTGGGACCACAATATGGAAAATGATGAACTCGTTAGACGACAAAGCGGACATACACAAATGGAGGCAGATTCGACGCACTCTGCAATAGAACGTGCGAAGAGGAGTATATGCGTCTATTCGCCGGGAGAATGGCCAACTATAATGAGACTGGCAAGACGGAAAAACCCCTATGCTGTAGAGAGGCTTCAGTACAGTGATATGATTGATCTCAAAGCCATGTTTTCGAGGTTAGGCCATAGCCTTAAGAAAAATATAAAAAATGACTCGGTTAATTGGCTTAATCTTAAGTTCCTCCAAGTGAAAAAAATCAACGAAAACAATTATTATACAAGGAGGAATGGGATGGAGACTTGGAAGCAATTGATATCGGAGGAAAGCGAAAAACAAAAGAGGTGATCAACTTTTCGTTTACTGGAAAATACAATAAAGAGCTGCCAATTTGTAATCGAAAATTGCATGATCTTCAAAATTTGTGCAAAAAGAATGGCTCGCAGTCATTTTTTTTAACTTACAAGGTGGAAAGAAGCGAAATTGTTGAGATGAGCCAGATGTAGCAGAGGAAGAGAAAGAAGACGAATGAATTTCTAGTTATTTCTGATTTACGCAATGTATACCTTAATTTGTCATAATTTTTTGTTTATAATAACCCAAATTGGAAAGTAAAGAATATGTGCCACTGAATGAACAAAACTATGAATTAATCACGGTTTTATAATGTTACAAATTGATATTTTTGAGATCAAATATTTTAATAAAAATACCGTAAAATTATTGAATAAAATAGCGTATACCATACAAAATAAAATAGTGTATGAGATACGTTATACGAATTCCCTACAAAATAAAATAGCCTATATGGAGGGCATAATTATGGTCTTGAAGGATGCTTAGAATAAAAAAAAATGGTCAATTTATAGACAAGAAACTGTATAATGTATTCGTCGAAAAATCCAATATGAAGAATTTTTATTTACCGCGATATTGAGGTTTTAATAGACATCCGATTTGACAAAAACTTTAAACTCGATTTTCTCAAAACCCCAAAAAAATTATACGCTATTGTTGTATTGAGGGGACGATATACTGTATGTACTTAAATATATGTATAATTGTATATGTACAATTGTGTCTGCATACACAAATATATTTATATGCACATGTATTTATTAATGCAAATGATATGCATGTAAATATATATGAGTATATGTAAATGTAAGTATGGCTATAGATATTGTTATATGTATATACTATGTGGATAAGAATGTGTGTATATATGTAAATATGAAATATATGTATATCCGTATACATACGTATATCCGACAGAACGACAAAATGTTGACATGAAACAACATTTTGTCGTTGGTGGTATTTTTTGACCGGCACAGTATGTATATGTATTTAGATATATGTATGTATACATGTATAATTGTATATGTATATATAAATATATTTTAACATATATATGAGTATATAAATATGTATAGATAAATATATGTATATGGATGTAGTATAAATGTGGATATGTATATCCTTCTAAGTATATCCGTAGGAATAAATGAACACTTTGTCGTTGGTGTTATTTTTGACCGGCACTGTATGTACATGTATTTAGATATATGCATAATTATATATGTATATATAAACTAGCAATCCCGTGTGCGCTTCGCTACACCCATCCACAAAAAATACCTTTAACTTGAAACATCAAAAATATTTTAGTTTATATGCAAGGTACGACGCCGACTGTTCCCATCTAATCTGTTTACTGCTAGACTATACGTATCAACACGATAATAATTTTTAACTATTTATGGGAGGTACCACTTCCACTATTCTTATCCAGTCTGTATTTTGCAAGACTATGCACATTAGCATTGTAGTTCGCCGGGTACACGATAATAATTTTTTCTTTGTATAGGAGGTACCACGCCTTCTGCCCCAATCTAGTTTATATATTGGTAGACTATCCTTATCGCTTAATCAACTTCTCTATGTATAAGGATCCAGAATATATATTGTAGATATTACACACGGAATGAAAAACTTATATATATACCCTTTCCACCTGTGGTAAAGAGTAAAAAAATAAGTTACCCTATTTCATACATACATACATATGTATATTCCTAATATTAAAAATATGTTATATAACACTCATAATTTAAATTTTCAGAGAAATATTGAAATGTTTGTTTTAATTTTTCGAAAATTATTTGCAAAAATATAAATTTTGTAAAATTTTATTCGAACATTTTTTGGAAAATTAAAAAAAATGTTTTTTAAATATTTTTTTTTGTAAAATATCTTTCAGAAATTTTTTTTAAAAGTTTTATTGAAATTTTTCTGTTAAATTTAGGACTTTTCTGCAATCTATATGGAGTCAGACTAAAGCAAAAATAAATCAACATTTTCGAAACTATGCCTGACAGATTGGTGTGCTTCAATTTTTTGTATCTCCTCTGGTGCCTTTTTAAATGACATTACAACACCAACACGGACAGAGGGAAATCGCTTAATCAACTTCTCTATGTATAAGTATCCAGAATATATGTACTTTATGCGGTCGGAAATGAATATTTTAGAAATTACACACGGAATGATAGACTTATATATACCCTTTCCACCTGTGGTGAAAGGTATAATAAAATAAATATTATTATAATATGATACATTTGTTATTTGTTATTTGTCAATTCCAAATTCATTTTAGTTGCTTTGGATACATAGTTTGTTCGTACCCAAGCTTTACTTAAACTACTACATGTAGAAGCTATTATTAATGTAGGGGAAATAACGAAGCAGACCACTACTAAATGGGTCCCTTTTCGACCCCCTCCGTCCTCAATAGCTATAGACAACCGACATAACTTACGGCAATATTACTATCATTGAGTCTCGTGATACAACCAGCCTTTAATCTAGACTAGTGATTTCAGAGTGTCGACTGGGATTTATCGGCATTCTTTCTCATCACGGTGTCTTTAGTGATTGCTAGCATTTGTCTAAAACTTAGTTCCCCCATGGCATCCACATTTAACAAGCTTCTGCCCGTGGTCCTAAGTCTTACGCTAGTCAGTGCTGGACATTCACACACAATGTGCACTACCGTTTCAGCGTCTTCCAGCCATAGTCTGCAAGTATCATCTTCTTCGATTTTCATCTTGGCTAGAGATACTTGAAATATCCATGAACTGTCATTAACGCAGTTATCCAGCTTAAGGTACTTCTATTGTATCTAAGAACCTTGCTGGCTCTCCTGCCAAGGGGCTCTTTGAGCACCATTCGAGCCTGTCTACATGTTGTAGCCTCCCTCCACCTTTTCAGGTTTAGTGAGTTCAGCCATTGTAGGACTTTTGCTCGTATTAGGCCATTTCCTAGATACTCTGGGTTTTGGTCCACAGAAATGCTCAGCAGATCCCCTTTTTGCTAGTTGATCTGCTGCTTCATTCCCAGCAGTACCAATGTGTCGTTTAACCCACATCAATGTTACCTCGTTAACCGATGAACATCTGTGATGCTTTAAAACACATTCCAGCACTAGTTTGGAGTAGACGTTCACCTGCTTCATGCGTTTTATAACCGATTGGTTGTCAAGTGAAATGAGAACCTTTCTTCCCTGCACTCGACATTCCAGCAGGTGATCCAACGCATGTAGCAGTCCAAGCAATTCTGCCTGGTAAACAGAGACGTACTCCCCCAAACGGAGACTACAGGACAAGTTTAGCTCAACTGAGTGTACACCAGCTCCTGCTCTACCGTCCATAAGAGAACCATCAGTGAAAATGCTGATGTCATTCTCCATACACTCATTGTGTATAACGCCGTCCGCAATTAGTGTCCGATGCAGTCTTTCGAATACCTTTCTTCTACTGATGCGTTCCATCGGCATTTGAGCTTCCCTAACCTCCTTACTAATAAGGTCCAGGATTCTATTATGAGCGATGTTCGGCCCAAAGCGATGCCAAATGTCATCACTCTTCATACGCATTGCCTCAATTCCCTGCATTGCCTCAATTGCCTGTGTTGGAGCAGTGCGCATTGCGCCACATATGCTCATACAAGCAATTCCTTGAACCCCATCCAACTTACGCTTTATTGTGCTTTAGGCCACCAAACCACTGAAGCATAAGTTATTATGGGTCGCACCATCATTGTGTAAATCCAGTATGCAGCCTTTGGCGAGACTCCCCACTTACGGCCACAAACTCGTTTACACTGATGATCCTTTTTGCCTTCCATGTCTTCATCTCAATATGTTCGTTCCAGGTAAGTTCCTAATCTAGAATAAGGCCTAGAAAATTCACCTTTCTTGACGAACTGCTTTCCGACCCGAAAACCATTAGGGATCCAACCTCTATGCCCCTCCTCTTGCGAGTGAAGAGCATAGCATCTGATTTGCTGGCATTTATGGTTAGCCCTTGTTCTCTACACCATGCCACGGCTGTTATGAGAGCCAGTCTCATACATCCTTGGATGGTATCGATGAACTTTCCACCAACCATAAGTGTCAGATCGTCGGCATACGCAACTGTATGCACGCCCATTCAGTCCATTTTCCAAAAAAGGCCATCAACAGTAATGTTCCATAAAAGAGGTGATAAAACTCCTCCCTGTGGGCAACCACTGACTACCCTCCCCCGGATTCTAGAACTCCCATTTTTAAGATTCACAGCCCTTTTTCTCTCACTTGCCCCCCTAATAACGGGAGTCCATGATTCATTACACCTGAAGCTTCCAAGAAAATGAATCTCCATAAGCGACTGCAATGTCTCAGCCACAGTCTCCGTCATCTGACCATCGCTTTTGCGAATAAGTCCAATTCATGTAGAAGCTAAAAGTGTAGCGTAAGTATTTTTGTGTTTTTAAATGATTTAAAAATAAAGCTGTTAAGCGAATGGCAACCTAGCAGAGGATATATATATATATTTATATATCTACATAAATAAAAATCAATGTTGTTCGTTGGCCATCGCATCAGTTGGGAACGGCTGGACCGATTTTGACGATTTTTTCCTTCTAATTATCGTTTTCCAGCTTAGGGTTTTACGGAAAAAAATTTTGCACCGCCTACTTTTACGCCCACTATTTTGATTTACCTAAAATCAGAAAACAGCTTCATCGATTTGACTAAGTTTTCTTTCAAATGTTTGTATTAATCCATTTTAACTTTTCATCGAAGTAAAAAATTGCCACGCCTACTTTTACGCCCACTTTTTTCTAGTTATCTTAAATCGGATAACAGTTGCACCAATTTAGCTAATTTCTTCTTCAAATATTCGATGCAATCCAATTTAAATTTTCATTAATTTTAAAAAATTTTTTATAATTTTGAAATTTTTTATTGCAACAGTAGTGCTTCATCTATCTATATAAATAAAAATGAAAATATACGATTATAATAAACAATTGTTGTTCAATCAAATTTAGTAGACTTCGTTTTGTCAAACTGTGGATCACATTGATCGGTGGATAACAAATAAGTGCAATAACAAATTAGATAAAGTTTTAATCATTTCTTAAAAGTGATTCGTTTTTTTTAATAAAGAGTGCATTTTAAGTAAATTGCAATAATTCATGACTTGAAATAAATTAAATCGTTTTATCTCCAACAAATTTATAGATTAAGCTACTATAGATTGTAGAGTTTTAAGTTCTAAACGGTTAAAACGTAATAGAAAAGTGAATAAATTGAGAGCATTGTAATGCCGCCGCACAGTGGCTGAAAATCGTTTTTCGTTGGCCAAAATTCTGTAACTTTTGAACCGATCAAAATATTGAAATAATTTTTTTTTAATGGATAGATATTTAGCTCAGCTTGATTCAGTTTTAATTACATTAAAATTGATTGAGGACTTTTTAAGGAATTCGAGGTCAAAGTTGAACATTTTAATTTTTTTAACTTTCAGAGTGAAATATGGGTTTATTCTGTGTGTAACATAGTAAAATATCCCTCTAAGATCCAAAAAAGTATATATATTCTTGATCAGTGATGAAATCTAAGACGATATAGCTATGTCCGTCTGTCCATACGTCCGTCTGTCCATCCGGCCGTCCGTCCATTCGCCTGTCTGTATGAACACGATTCAGTCTAAACGAAAAGAGCTAGACCCTTGAAATTTGGTACATATATATCTTGAAGGATAGGGCAGGCTAAGTTCGTAAATGGGACAAATCGAACCAGGGGGAAAAAAATTACCCTAAGAAGAACTAAACCAACCCCTGAAAAACTACACATTTTTACAAGTTTTTTTGTAAATTTGTTAAGCAAATGAAACATTTTTATGTCAAAGAAGGTTCAAGGTCTTTACCCAGGAGCCAGAAAATCATAAAAATTGATTTTTGGACCCCGCCCCCTTTTTGTGGGCGTTTATATAGCATATTATATGAAAAATAGTGTCAATAATTAACAAATTGTATTACCTAAGCCTAGAGTGCATAAAAAATTAATTTTTAAGCTTTCATGACGAATGGAAAATGTACTCGGATCTTCTGCGTACCTTCACCTCACCCCCCCCCCCCCCAAAAAAAAATTTTTTTTTTTTGGTTAAGCAACAAGAAAATATAATTTTTATTCATTTGACTTAAATATTAATTGCAAATATTCCATATTTTGTTCTGTGCTATTTCTGTTCTTTAGTAGTTTTTTGGCTTCTTCATCTAAATCCCAGTGGTCCACTTTCCATTGATTTCGAATACTGGATATGAACGGATCTGACGTTGCCAATAATATATTAAATAGATCTTCATTTGCTGAATTCCGTGAAATTTTCCTAGTATTGTGCTCTATAAAATATGTAATCCTTGTTCCTTTTTTCCTGAGCCTCCTCTGATAGATCTCCAAGTGGCACCAAATGATATTTAATGACATCTTCACCATGATAAAGGATTTTGTGAACTGTTGCAGACATATTTCTCCATGGGTAGTTAGTTGTATATATTTTTGCAGTTTCCTTAACATAATCTCCAAATTTTCTACAGTCAATTTCTTCATTGCACGCAAGTACTTGTAGTATTATTTTAATTCTGAAAATAAGGTTGAAATCCACTCCTATTATTTCAGATGCTGTTTCTGGATCTGAAAAGAATCTTCTTGCGGTATTGCCATCATTTGTATTGCCTGACCCTTGTTTTGGCTGATCTATAATCAGTCCACGTTTGCGATATTCATCTTGAACATGTTTCTTTTTTGAACTTCTTAACTCTTTGTTGGTCACGTTGTTTCTTATTGATCCTGAAGACCCGAAATCCAAATCATAACTGATTTTTAGCATGTGTTCCATAAGTCGTATTCTTGCGTGTAGTGGTGATAATCCAAATTCATATGCATCGGTATTATCTAATGATTTTGCTGGGACTTGGTTTAATTGGTAATATTGTTTATATTGTTTTTGTCCCGAAGAACCATCACATCCCCATTTACAAAAAAAATTAACTTTGTGTTTCCGTATTTCTTCAACTCATTTCCTGTTATTGATTGCAGCAAGCGTGCGGCTGTGTGATCAAGTAGAGATTGTAGTTGTACCTCTGCCGAAATTGGTGTGATTGTAATAGTGTCCTTTGATGGCACACAGTCCATTTTAGCAGCGGTTATGTGATGATATGCTGGATATATATTTGAGCCTTTTTCAATCGCACGCTGTCTGAGTTTAATATATTGCTGTTTTGTTAATTTCAAATCCAGAAATAATGCTAATGCCTCCTCATTTGTGTACTGTATTGCATCATTCGGAGTTGGTATACTTTTAAGAATCCGTTTTGTTCTCGGTGGACCAGCTTTAACAAATTTTTCAATGATATCCACTTTTGTAAATTGGTTCTGTGATCGTAATTGATGTAGGAAAGATTCTTTTATATTTGTAGAACCAAAGGCATCGTTAATATCTTTAAGCTTCCGCCTCTTAGATCTATCGCTGCAATTGTCCACTAATGATTTGCGTGGTCTTCCAGCCTTATCTTGCTTTGCTGTTTCTGCAGCGACAGTAAGTTGACCTTCTAACCACTTTGCACTTTTTATATAAAATTTTTGTTTACTGTACATAACTTCTTTTTAGCGTTTTTTTAGTGCTTTGACGAAATTATATAATTGCTCTTGCATTTCGGTGCTACACGAATTTAAGTTTAATTTTATTTTAACGTAACTAAGAACATCTTCCTGATTTTTGTTTCTAAAATACACTTCGGCCAGTTCTTTATAACTGAAGCTCTCCATTTTCTTTTGAATATTTTTATTTGCGTTTGTTATGTTTTATCCGTACACTTAAAGGATTAAGTTATTACTGAGTAATCCCTTAACGAATCCGTACTTTTATAAATTTTTAGATACATGTTCTTCACACACTGATCTTTAATTTCATAGCAGGTAGCGCTTAAATTGAACAAAACTGCACTCATGCGTCAATATGGGGTTGTTTTTTAACTTTGGTGGTTTAATGTCGCAATTATTGTTATAAAATTGTTTATGACTTTGGTTGACCCTAACATTTGATAACAGGTAAATTTAGAAAGAGATCATATGCTTCCTGTAGAGCCCATTGTGATAATTTTATTACTTATTTTTTGCTGATCAAAACAAAGCCATTAAACCCTTTTGAAGGTATTATATTTATTTTTTTAGTTATACGTAGCCTAAACTAAAAAAAAAATAAACTTTTAGGCAAAAAAGTGAAAATTTAATACACCATTGTATATGAATTTTTTTCGAGTAATTTCATTAAAATGAAAAAAGTGTTCTACAGGCGGCTCGTGGCGGGTGCAAAAGTATATATAGCCTTAAAGAGGACACTTTCAGCTTTCTCGTGGTTGTATACGTTTCTTGTTCCCTTTTGTTCCCTAGAAGTTCTATTCCACTGAAGTTTAAATTTGAGGAAAATATAGCAGTTTCATAAATATTTCATAACGCCCCTAATATTAAACGCTACAGCTGTGTCTACTTACAACAACTAAAGACAATAATCCTACCAACATTATAAAAAAAACCGCAGACCATTATCGATGATAGCTTGCGAGTAGTAACCATTTAATTTTGATAAAAAACCAAAGAAAAACACCTTTTTCTGAAATTAAAAAAAAAGTTGAGTTTGACAGCATGCCACGCCCACAATTATCAATATTTTAACATAATTTTTTGGCTACCTTAATTTGGATATATTAACTACAAAATGACGTAAAAATTTTAAAAATCGGTGACAAAAAAAAAATTTACTTTTGGCCAACGAAAAACGATTTTCAGCCACTGTGCGCCGGTAAGATGGACCAATTTAGGGCGCCGAACTCACAGCGCTTCAAGCCAAGTGCATACTAGAGCTAATCAAACTGCAGAGCAACTCCAAGAGCGTAATAGACTTGAGCGAAATCGATTATCGCAAACACCTTCATCACTTACACAAGATGAAAGAGAACATGCGAAAAAAAGCCAAAAACCACGCCCACCTATATTTTTTCACGTTTTTTCGACTTTAATGATTCTGTTTTGCCTTTTTTTGGAAAATAAATACCAGACTGCGACAGGTAGATCGCAAGGAGTTCATACGGATCTCGAGGGACCAATTGTTGTTGTTTATTTTTATATTGGTAGGGTTTTTCTGCTTTGATTTGTATTAGAGACCTTTATAGAAAGCAATACACATAGAGGTAGCCAATTGACACAAAGGGTACGCACTGGTAAATAGGAGCGGTTAACGGGCACAAGGGGGTTAATATGAGGAATTTTTTTTTTGTAAGGATTTCCTTTTGCTTTAGTCTGTCCATTCTAACTCAATATAGATTGCAGAAAAGTCCTAAATTTAACAGAAAAATTTCAATAACATTTTAAAAAAATTTTCAGAAAGATATTTTACAAAAAACTATTCGAAAAAAAATTTTAAAAAATTTTACAAAAGATTTTTAATTTTCCAAAAAATTTTCGAATAAAATTTTACAAAAAATATTTTTACAAACAATTTTCGAAAAATTAAAACAAAAATTTCAATATTTCTCTGAAAATTAAAATTATGAGTGTTACATAACATATTTTTAATATTAAGAATATACATATGTATGTATGTATGTATGATATAGAATAACTTATTTTTATACTCTTTATACCACAGGTGGAAAGGGTATATATAAGTTTGTCATTCCGTGTGTAATTTTACAATATATATTCTGGATACTTATACATAGAGAAGTTAATTTAGCGATAAGGATAGTCTACCAATATATAAACTGGATTGGGGAAGAAGGCGGGGTACGTCCTATACAAAGTAAAAAATTATTATCGGGTACCCGGCGAACTACAATGCTAATATGCATAGTCTTGCAAAATACAGACTGGATAAGAACAGTGGGAGTTACCTCCCATAAAAAGTTAAAAATTATTATCATGTTGATACGTATAGTCTAGCAATAAATAATAAACAGATTAGATGGGAATAGTCGGCGTCGTACCTTGCAAATAAACTAATATATTTTTGATGTTTCGATTTAAAGGTTGGCCATACTTTTCTTCCAAGTGTTTATTGTATTTTTTGTGGATGGGTGTAGCGAAGTGCACACGGGATAGTATATATATATATATATATATATATATATATATATATATATATATATAAATATATATATATATATATATATATATATATAAATTTACTTGCTTTAGAAAAGTCCTAAATTTAACAGAAAAATTTCAATAACATTTCTTTTTGTCGAAATGAGGGTGGAATTCCCAGTAGCAAGCACGAATAGCTTAACAAGAAAAAAAAGATAATAAAAACACACAAAAACACAAAAACGAATAAGAACAATTACTTTTCTTTTATTTATGCTTTTCCACAATTTATTTTACTTAGAGTTTAAGTTAAATTCATGTTAAAAAAGAAACGAACGATATTGATATTAGAAATTTAAGTACAAAGTTCAAAATTATATTAAATAGCAAAAAGTTAAAAAGCGCGACTCTAACAACGAAAACAATATTTCTTTCTTATTGTCCAACCATATGGCGCAAAAGAAAGACGAAAGATTTAAACTAAAATTTTATAAAAGCGCGACTTCTACTACGAACAATATTTTTAATACTTATTTTCAAACGATAAAAAAAAACTAAGTATCTAAACAACTTATCAACGAAAAATTTTTTTTTTTGTTTTCATAATTTATTTATTGTATCTTCAATATTTTTGAACTGACAATAATTACTCGTATCTTAAGTCTAAAATAAAATATTCTTTTTAAGTCCAGCCAGTGCTAGACAAAAATAATGTTTGTTTCACGGATTTTGAAATTATTTGCGGGTCATCCCTCTAATGTACGGCCAAGAAAAGCAGTGTCTCTTCTTTTTAGTCGAATGTAACCAGGTTCATTCAGCATGTTACGCGCCAAAGGGTTTGGATGAGATTCAAGCCTCTTTAGATATGTGACTGCATGTTTCGCTATTTCTGCTTTAACTGATAGCATGTTTAGGTATTTGTGGATGTTTGAATTTTTTATATACCAGGGAGCAGATGTAATAATACGTAAAATCTTATTTTTACATTGCTAGCTGAGGCAGTGCCCCATAACTGAATCCCATAGCACCAAATTGGTTTGAGGACCGACTTGTACAGTAGAAGTTTACAATCTAAGCTCAGGGTGGAGTTTCTGCCAATAAGCCAATTTTGTTGTACTACTTTTAGTTTCATTTGTGTTAACTTGAAGTCAATGTGGCTTTTCCAAGTAAGGCGACGGTCAAGATGTATACCCAGGTATTTAACGTTTGAAAGCTGTGGTATCATTTGGTTATTTATGCGAATAGGAGGGCATGAGTCCCTACGCAGTGTGAAAGTTATGTGAGTGCATTTTTGTTCATTCACTTTTATTCTCCATTTTTCTAGCCATTTTTCCAAATTGAGTATGTGGTCTTGTACAATTTGTGATGCTTCTTGGGCACTTTCATGAATACTTAAGAAAGCTGTGTCATCTGCAAAAGTTGATGTGTGGGACTAGGGTGCTAATTGGCATATCCGATATGTACAGTAAATATAAAATTGGTCCCAAAATACAACCTTGGGGAACTCCGGCTTCAATGAGCTGTGGCGAGCTTAAAAAGTCACCTTCTTTTAGTAAAAACTTGCGATTCGTTAAATAATCTTTTAAAAGCTTATACAAGTTTTCGGGCAAGTTCAGCTTTAGCTTAAATATTAGGCCTTCGTGCCAAACCTTATCGAATGCTTGAGAAACGTCGATAAAAAGCGCAGAACAGTATTTTTTTTCTTCAAAGGTCGTTTTAATTACATTTACTAATCTGTGTGTTTGTTGGATCGTACTATGTTGTTTTCTGAAGCCGAATTGATGGTTCGGAATGCATCCTTTCGCGCTAAGTATTGGATTCAGCTTAGTTATTAATATTCTCTCAAATAACTTTGACACGTTAGATAAAAGGCTTATAGGTCTGTATGATTCTACTTTTGTGTGGTCTTTTCCTGGTTTAGGAACCATAGTTATCAAAGAGACATTCCACTCTGTGGGAAAGTACTCAAGACGTAAGATTGCATTAAAAACAAACAGAATAATTCTGCGACCTATACGGGGCAACTCAACTAACATCTTGTTACTTGTTTTATCAACGCCAGGGGCTTTTTTGGTGTTTAAATCCGCTATTGCCCTTTCAATATCGCTAAATTCAAATCTTAGGGGTACTACGGCACTAGTCTCTACTGATGGCAACTCAGCTATATCAGTACATACATTTGGGGTGAAAACCTTCTTCAAATGTCCAACAAACAAATTACCTTTTTCGGTATCATTCCTTGCCCAGCTTCCGCAAGAAGTTCGCAAGGGAGGCTTACGTACGACCGGTCTTTTAAGGTTCCTACAAGCACGCCGTAATGAATAATCTGATTGTGCAGTTGCGTCGAGGTCTTCCAAGTAATTTTTCAGAGATGCTACTCTTCGAGATTCTAGCAGTTGTCTTAGCCGTTTCGTGCAATCTTTAAGTCTAGATTTGAGTTGAGGAGATCTGTGTGCTTCCCACTCTCTTCTAATTTTCCTTTTTTCAGCCAAGAGCCGCTCGACATCTACAAAATAAATTTGATTGTATCTAGCTGGTTGTCTGGTTTCTGTCGCATGTTGGGCAGCTGATTTAAGGTTTTGATCAAAATAAATTAGACTCTGGTCCACATCTTCTGTTGTTCTTAGCGGTATGTTTTCCGAACAATGAGTACTGAGATACTTTCTATATTTCAACCAATTAATGCTTGTGCAAGTTGTTGGCAACACGATATTTTGCTGATTCCATATATAGACAATAGTGGGTGAATGATCTGAGGATAATTCGAGTGACGCTACAACCTTAATCATTTCTCTCGAAATACCTTTAGTCACGCCAAAATCAATAACATCAGGTATTTTTTGTCGATCAGTAGGCCAATAGGTGGGTTGTCCACTTGATATCACATTCAGACGCATTTTTGAAATTGTATCAAACAAAACACGACCTTTTGGAGTTATTAGGCGTGATCCCCAAAACGTATGTTTAGCGTTGTAGTCGCCTGATGCTATGAAACAGGGACCTAGTGATTTGTAAAAGTCGATATATTGACTCTCTGATATTTGAAATCTAGGAGGTGAATAAATCGAAGAAATAACAAAGTTTTGATGATATTCTTCAATACAGACGTTTGTTGCTTGAAGATAGTCCTGACAAAAGTCACACAGTAAATGATGTTTAATTCGAGCCCTTATTAGTATTGCTGAACCACCACATGCTCTGCCACGGGGGTCTTTAGTGTCTTATAATATATAGCCATTGATTTTAAAAAAGCTATTTGTTGTTAAATGAGTCTCTGAAACCATCATGACATCAATTTGTTGGTTCTTCAAGAAGTACTCGAGTTCATTTTTGTGTTGGCGTAAGCCGTTTGCGTTCCAGAAACATATTTTTAAACAGTTCATGGTTTGTTAAGTACCGCCTGCAACATCATAGATTGCATGCGAACCATTTCTTGCATCATGATGCTCATAGAGCTCATAAAACTGTTTAACGAATTCACTAATGTCTCGATACTTGCTTCGAGACGATTGTAGTTACCAGATGGTGTTTGTTCTTTAGCTTCTGGATGCATATTTGGGGTAGAATTGGTTGTAGGTGTCGCTTTGTGTGCTAAAACATGATTGGATTTTATTTTATATCCGCGTATGAAACATGTTTGGTTGTGGGTTGAGCTAACTGAGGGTAATGAGCATTTGCTTGGTATTGTGGCTGCCTAGCAGGAGTACTTAATTTTTGAGTTGACTTCCTTACCTCAGAAAAAACTGGACAGCCTCTGTAGTTAGCAGTGTGATTTCCACCGCAATTGCTACATTTTTTAACCTTCGAGTCATCCTTTGGTTTGTCGCATTGGGCGGAACAATGAAGCTCTCCACACACAACGCAAACCGGAGGCAACTTGCAGTAGGCCCTTGTATGGCCGTATTCTTGGCAATTTAAACACTGAACGGGTCCTGACCGCTTATGTGGTTCCTCTACACTTATCCTGCGGTGTAACAGATATTTTAGATTATAAATGGGATGCGTTTCGTTCTTCTTTAATCTAATATCCCCAGGTTCCAGTTCAACGCGAAATAGAGGTTGAGGGACACGCTCTCGATTTCTGAGATTGTCAACGCTTTTAACCTTAAATCCTGCTTTTTGGAGGCCTTTAATTCCACTGGATTAACATATGAGTCAACACCTTTGATGACTACCTGTAGGCCTTTGCTACTCTTCAGCTGATAGGTATAAAAGTTCTTATTGCAGCTTTCAAACTCCTTTACAGCTTTACGATAACTACTTTCGTCTATGAAATGAATTTTAGTTTCATCAATGTTACCACGCTTGATTGGAATGATATAGAATGAATTTTCCCCGATAACTGAAATTAACTTATTTATTAATTCATTCGAATTTTTTTCCCTTAAAAAAATTGGTGGTGGTTTAAACGACTTCGGTGCCGTTTTTTGCTCACTTGTTTCGCTATCTAAAATAGCAAAACGATTTTGGGAACTTTTCCGTTAGCCTCCTTATCTTTAAGTACTTTCGACATTGGTGCAATCTGCGAAAGTTTAGGGCTTCGACCTCTTTTCAATACAGTTATATATCTGTCCATTCCCACTTGCGTCTTAGGTTTTTCTGCACTATCCATATTACTGTTGGTAACACTGTGTTCAGAAGGCGACTTGTTTGTAGTTATATTATTGTCATCGCTTAGCAAAAGCGACGAACAAGATTGGGCACGTATAACTTGCGTAGAATTTACACACAAATTATTTTCTGTTTTTTTGTTTTTATTTAATTCGGCATTGTCAACATTTTTGTTGCTTAAATTAAAGAGGCTCATTAGCCCTTATTGTTTTTGTTTTATTTTTAAAGTAGCAATTCAATATGCCGTTGTAAAAAATAAAGGGAAAGAAAGAAATAAAAAATTACAGACAACTTTGTTGTTGTATTAAAACAGGTTTTTTTTTTTGTTTTTGTTTGAAATTATTCACACAATGTATATTTTGTTTTTTGTTAATGCGAGCTAAAATAAATCGCGTCCGCACTTATCAACGCCAAAAACAGAACTCGAAAAATTAAACTAAAGAAAACAAGAAGAACAGCAGTGCCTCTTAGACGTCAGATCCTTTCAACTATAATTTGGCATCACCCATTATGAACCAGAGATGGATAACCCGTTCAGATATGAACATCCCGGCCCCCTTGCTGTATAGCAATTTAAGAACTTCTTCGTGCTTATCTAAGAAACTTGTAAAATAAAAGATAGAAATTTAAGAATAAAAAATAGTATTAAACCAGAAATTTAAAATCCATTTATTCCTGGTATTCTCTCATCCCAAAATTGTAGTAACTGCTGTAGAAAACCAATCAAAATTCAAAAAATACACCAGTTATCCAACAATATAACTAAAATAAATCCTCATGGTAAAAGTGATTCCATTCTTACAATCACTGTGGGCTTCAACAAAATAGATTGTAGCGAGGCGATTTCTCCAGTTTTTCTTTCTACAATGTAACGGTTCTTCAAAGAAACAGAGCTTGAGACGAACGAGGCCTCTCGCTCTCATGACCATCGGACGAACGAGACCCTCTGGCTTGGTTATTTGACGAACTAGGCCCTTTTCCCACTTGGCGTTTGGACGAACTAGGCCCGCGATGTAGACGTTTGAGAGCTTTTCGGGCCGACGAACTAGGCCTTACACCCTCTTTGTGCAACAAAGTGTGATGCTTGTCACCTCAACGTTTACATCTGCCAGTACTTTCACAAGTAAGCCAGATATGGTCATAATTTCAGCAATCTGCACAACAACTAAAAAAACAAGCCAGAATCCTGCACTCGTGAACTGCACATTTCACGATATCTTTGTAAAAATCGGGTTTATCTACTGCTTTTTGCTCTATTGTTACTTCTGACTCTTCATTAGGCTTTTCTAGTAATTTCTTTTCTTCGTGAGAAGCACTATTAATTGCTGGACCCAAAATATTTGTTTTGTGAAACTCGGTTTTGTCTACAGATAAATTTCCATTGGACGATTCCCCAGCATCACATATCCCGTCATGGACATTATCCGACAGCAGTGGTTCATAAACATTTCCCGGTGATTGAATACGTGAAATATCATCTATAAATCCCAGTTTTTCTACCGTTATGCTTGTTGGCTTTTCCACATAAGTGCATAATAACGAATCCAATTTAGTTGCGAAGGAAATGTACGGAAATCTACATTTCTGATACATGTCAGATGCCTGTCTACAATCCTCGTTGCAATGGCCAATTGTATTACGAAATTCTTGATCTTCATAGGCAATCCTAACCTTTTGCCACAAAATTTGAAATTCCTCTTTCCGAATATCTAAAGCAAATCGATTTTGTGGTAAACCAGAACAATCGCTTTCGAATTCAAGCAATAGGGTGGCTAATCTTCTAAATCTTATTATGCATTCCAGCTTAGACATATTTGTATCTAAAAACTCAAGTTCACATCGACCACAACATTTTAAATGTTTATTCAAATTTGCATTACGAAATTCTTGATCTTCATAGGCAATCCTAACCTTTTGCCGCAAAATTTCAAATTCCTCTTTCTCAATATCTAAAGCAAATCGATTTTGTGGTAAACCAGAACAATCGCTTTCGAATTCAAGCAATAGGGTGGCTAATCTTCTAAATCTTATTATGCATTCCAGCTTAGATATATTTGTATCTAAAACCTGAAGTTCACATCGACCACAACATTTTAAATGTTTATTAGAATTTTGACGAAAAAATATAAAAATCTTGATTTCCATATTAAATAAATTAGTCAAGTGCAAGTTACACTCACACACGTAGGGTTCCGTACTATGTTCAGTATAATTTAAAATTCCAGTTGTTTATTTCTTTATGTCTTATGGGACACCCTTAAATTTTAAAATTAAAGTAATATTCGCGAAAATTGCATCATAATTAGAACACCCTTTAAATTTTAATATGTAATTGATTTTATAGCGGCCATGGCAATACACTTTCTATTAAAATATCAGGAGCCTACCTATTGCGGTTAAAAAAATTAAGTTAATATTCGTGAAAAACACGTTACTAATGGACACACTTCAATTTTAAGTATTTGTTATAGCGGCCGAAGTACCACATCTATTGTAAACATTTCAAGAGGGTATCTATTACGGTTTATAAAAGCTTATCACTGTCAGAACACCCTTTAATTTTATTATTCATTATAGTGGCAATGGCAACTTCCTTTCTATAAATATATTAAGAGTCTACTTGTTGCAATTAAAAAATAAGTCACTATAAGTAAAAAACATGTCACTGTCGGAACACCCTTTAATTTTAGTAATTGTCATATCGGCCGTGGCAACACATATTCTGTACAAAATTTTAAGATTCTACCTGTTACGGTTCAAGAAATAAGGCTTTATACATGCAAATCACGTCACTGGCGGAACCCCTTTAATTTTTAGGTTTATTTTCTATACTTGTTTATATAGCGAACTAAGCTTTAATTATTGTTTTTAAATCTTGAGTCTATGCCTCCTATAGTTCAAGAAATAAACACATATTCCTGAATAACACCTCTCTATCGGAACACCCTATAAGTTTTAGTATTTGCTACTATAGCGGCTACAGTTATACACCTTCTGTGAAAATTTCAAGCGTCTACATACCTATTATGGTTCAAAACTTAGGCCTTATACATGCAAATCACTCCACTATCGGAACAAACTTTAATTTTGAGGTTTATTTTTTTCAGACTCGTTTATAAAGCGAACTAAGTTTTAATTACTGTTTGTAAGAAAGAAACAAACACATATTCGTAAATAACACCTCTCTATCGGAACACCCTATAAGTTTTAATATTTTTTGCTATAGCGGCCATAGGTATACACCTTTGGTAAAATTTTCAAGAGTCTACCTATTATGGTTCAAAACTTAGGCCTTATACATGCAAATCACTGCACTATCGGAACACCCATTAATTTTTAGGTTTATTTTTTTCAGACTTGTTTATATAGCGAACTAATTTTAATTTAGTGCTTGCATATTTTTAGTGAATTCCTCCTACAGTTCAAGAAATAAGCACATATTCGTGAATAACACCTCTCTATCGGAACACCCTATAAGTTTTAGTATTTGCTAGTATAGCGGTCACAGTTATATACTTTCTGTGAAAATTTCAAGCGCCTACCTATTACGGTTCAAAACTTAGGCCTTATACATGCAACTCACACTACTATCGGAATACCCTTTAGTTTTTAGGTTTATTTTTTTATACTTGTTTATATAGCGAACTAAGTTTTAATTACTGCTTACATATTTTTAGTGTATGCCTCCTACAGCTCAAGAAATAAACACATATTTGTGAATAACACCTCTCTATCGGAACACCCTATACATTTTATTATTTGTTGCTATAGCGGCCAAAATTATACACCTTCTGTAAAAATTTCAAGATTCTACCTATTAAGATTCAAAACTTAGGCCTTATAAATCAAAATAACACCACTATCGGAACACGCTTTAATTTTTAGGTTTATTTTTTAGACTTCTATATAATGCGACCTACGTTTTTATTACAGTTTGTAAATTTTTATTGTATGCCTCCTACAGTTCAAGAAATAAATACATATTCGTTAATAACACCTCTCTATCGGAACACCCTATGAGTTTTAATTTTTGTTGTTATAGCGGCCATCGCTATACACCTTCTGTGAAAATTTCAAGATTCTACCTATTATGGTTCAAAACTTATGCGTTATACATTCATTTCACACCACTATCGGAACACCCTTTAATTTTTAGTTTTATTTTTTTATACTTGTTTATATAGTGAACTAAGTTTTAATAACTGTTTGTAAATTTCAAGTGTATTCCTCCTACAGTTCAAGAAATAAACACATTTTCGTAAATAACACCTCTCTATTGGAACACCCTATAAGTTTTAGTATTTGTTGCTATAGCGGCAACAACTATACATCATCTGTGAAAATTTCAAGAGTCTACCTATTACGGTTCCAGAAATAAAAGGCGCTGACAGACGGACAGACATTGTAGCGAAAACAATAGGGTTTCGTTTTTACACTTTGTGTACGGAACCCTAAAAAAAAGAATCAGATGAACAGTACCAAAAAAGTCAACCTCAAAATTCGATTAAAATTTGAGCAAAAATAATGTTTCTTCTTCTATCGTTAAGTCAACAATTTTCAGTTCAATAACTATGTACATACATATGTAAGTATGTGTGATGTTAAATAAATTATAATATTTAAAACCAAAACTTGATTTGCTGGTTATATACTTTACCGACAACAAGTAATTCAAGTCGAATTTCATGTAGATGTACATAGACTGCAGGTTACCATCTGCCGTCCCAAATACAATCACAATCGAAATGTGATGAGCTCTCCTTAAGCAAATCGTTTTCCTGCGTGTTCCTCGAGATCTCACTTTATTTATATCTTAATCATAGACTTTAATATTATTTAAAATTCTCTTATTTATTATAATTGAATTTACTTTAAATAAAACAAATCCCAAAGCAAAAAAACTCACAGAGTTGAGCAATCATAAACAAAAAACAGCTGAGCAATTCGGTTATATTAAATACATCTGTCGGTTTGTGTTTTTGCTAAATATCCAACGATAATGCAGTGCGTCGTTAAAGCATCGTATGGTAATTATTGCCAGAAGCTTTCAAACTGTATCAAATTGATCTATTTCTTTAACAGTAGCAAAGTAAATATAAAAACTTTTTGCACTGTTAAAGACTATGTTATTGTAATATTTTGTACAATAACAAAAATTGCAAAAAACAAAAATGCTCACAAATAAATAAAGAAAACTTCATCTTATTTTTTTATTAAATTTTAGGGATTCCACAGCAATTTCAATTATCCGGTTCGATTGGACCAATGTTTTTGTCGAAATGACGGTGGCTTCGAGACAGCTTCCTTAGCAAAGTGGAATTCCCAGTAGCAAGCACGAATAGCTTAGCAAGAAAAAAAGATAATAAAACACAAGATAAATTGCAAATGTTTTCAAAAACGAATAAGAACAATTACTTTCCTTTTTAACCGACTTCAAAAAAAGAAGGAGGTTATCAATTCGTCTGAATGTTGCTTTTTTTTTATGTTTGTGCCCGCAGAACTCAGTCATTTCTGAACCGATTTTAAAAATTTTTTCTTCATTAGAAAGGAAATGCTTACAGATTGGTCCCATTTTAAAAGAAGTTCAGAATTTTGAAAAGTAAAGGGTGTCCCCATACAACATACGTGTTTTTTACGTGTATTATGAACCGTAAAGGGCACCCTTTTAAAATTTAAAAAAACTGCATATCACTATAGCTGCCAATTACAGTAATTAATAAAAAAATAAACTTAAAAATTAAAGGGTGTCCCCATATGTGACGTCAATTTAAATATATGAGCCATTTGAACCATTGTAGACAATCACTTGAAAATTGGACAGAATGTCCAATATTTATAATCAGAAATTAAATATTTATAATTAGAAGTTAAAGGGTGTCCCAAACTTTTGAACCGTTACAGAGAGACGGCTAAAATTTACAAAGAACCTGTATATCTAAGTCCTTTATAACATCAAGTATATAATTTTAATTTGGAAACTAAAGGGTGTCCCCATAATTGATATAATTTAACCTATCTAGCCCTATCTTTTGAACCGTTATAGACAAACACTTGAAAATTAGACAGAATATCCACTACTATGTCCCGTATAATACCATTTATAAATATTTAAAATTTTAAAGGGTGTCTCAAAAGTTGATGTAAATTGATGCCAAGCTTTTGAACCGTTTTAGACAGACAGTTGAAATTAACAAAGAATCTGTCCTTTAAAATAAGTGTTTAATTTAAAATTGTTCATTAAAGGGTGTTCCCTAGGTGATATTGTTTAAGCTATATGGCCATATCTTTGGAACCTTTACTTTTTATTACTGTGTCAGTAATAATAACTGTAAAAAAATAAAGGGTGTCCTCATATCTGACGTAATTTGTCGTTATGGATAGACATTTGAATGTACAGAACGTATATTACTTGTCCGTTAGAGCAAAAATATAGAAGTATTTGATTTGAGTACTATTTCTTACAGATTACTTCCTTTTAAATTTTTAGTTTAGAATTGATGAACATATATTTGTTTTGTAGTCGGTTTTTTTGCAAGAATTATATTTATGCTTTTCCACAATTTATTTTACTTAGAGTTTAAGTTAAATTCATATTAAAAAAGAAACGAACGATATTGATATTAGAAATTTAAGTAAAAAGTTCAGAATTATATTAAATAGCAAAAAGTTAAAAAGCGCGATTCTAACAACGAAAACAATATTTCTTTCTTATTGTCCAACCATATGGCGCAAAAGAAAGACGAAAGATTTAAAGTAAAATTTTATAAAAGCGCGACTTCTACTACGAACAATATTTTTCATACTTATTTTCAAACGATAAAAAAACTAAGTATCTAAACAACTTATCAACGAAAAATTAAACTAAAGAAAACAAGAAGAACAGCAGCGCCTCTTAGACGTCAGAACCTTTCAACTATAATTTGGCATCACCCATTATGAACCAGAGCTGGATAACCCGTTCAGACATGAACAACATTTTTAAAAAAAATTTCAGAAAGATTTTTAAAAAATTTTCGAATAAAATTTTACAAAAAATATTCTTACAAACAATTTTCGAAAAATTAAAACAAAATTATTTTTATACTCCTTACCACAGGTGGAAAGGGTATATATAAGTTTGTCGTTCCGTGTGTAATTTCTACAATATATATTCTGGATACTTATACATAGAGAAGTTGATTTAGCGATGATGATAGTCTACCAATATATAAACTGGATTGGGGCAGAAGGCGTGGTAGCTCCTATACAAAGTAAAAAATTATTATCGTGTACCCGGCGAACTACAATGCTAATATGCATAGTCTTGCAAAATACAGACTGGATAAGAACAGTGGGAGTTACCTCCTATAAAAAGTTAAAAATTATTATCGTGTTGATACGTATAGTCTAGCAATAAACAGATTAGATGGGAACAGTCGGCGTGGTACCTTGAATATAAACTAAAATATTTTTGATGTTTTGATTTAAAGGTTGGCCATACTTTTCTTCCAAGTGTTTATTGTATTTTTTGTGGATGGGTGTAGCGAAGCGCACACGTTTTGATACGCCCACTATTTTGATTTACCTAAAATCAGAAAACAACTTCATCGATTTGACTAAGTTTTCTTTTAAATGTTTGTATTAATCCATTTTAATTTTTCATCGAAGTAAAAAATTGCCACGCCTACTTTTACGCCCACTTTTTTCTATTTATCTTAAATCGGATAACAGTTGCACCAATTTAGCTATTTTTTCTTCAAATATTCGATGCAATTCAATTTAAATTTTCATTAATTTTAAAAAAATTTTTATAATTTTGAAATTTGTTATTGCAACAGTAGGGCTTCATCTATCTATATAAATAAAAATGAAAATATATGATTATAATAAAATTATATATAGATTGTATATTTTTAAGTTCTAAACGGTTAAAAGGTAATAGAAAAGTGAATAAATTGAGAGAATTGTAATGCCGCCGGTAAGAAGGACCAATTTAGGGCGCCGAACTCACAGCGCTTCAAGCCAAGTGCATACTCGAGCTAATCAAACTGCAGAGCAACTCCAAGAGCGTAATAGACTTGAGCGAAATCGATTATCGCAAACACGTTCATCACTTACACAAGATGAAAGAGAACATGCGAATGAAGTAGATATGTATCGAGTCAGACACAATCGTGCCATACAATCCATTCGAGGGATAACAAATTCAAATATGCCACCACCAGAGCCATTGCATTAAATACTTTAGCTTCTACATGCAGTAGTTTAAGTAAAGCTTGGGTATGAACAAAGTATGTATCCAAAGCAACTAAAATTAATTTGGAATTGACAAAATACTTATGCTTCATTTTTAGCTTAAGAACAAATAAAAAAATGTATCATATTACAATACTTTTTATTTTATTATACCCTTCACCACAGGTGGAAAGGGTATATATAAGTTTGTCATTCCGTGTGTAATTTCTAAAATATTCATTTTCGACCCCACAAAATATATATATTCTGGATCCTTATACATAAAGAAGTTGATTAAGCGATGTCCGTCTGTCCGTGTTGTAATGTCATTTAAAAAGGCACTAGAAGAGATATAAAAAATTTAAGCACACCAATCTGTCAGGCATAGTTTCGAAAATTTTGGTATTGAAATTCAGCAACATCGGATTATTCCTTTGGAGGCTGCGGGCCAAAAACCAGGCCCACCTATATTTTTTTCACGTTTTTTCGGCTTTAATGATTCTTTTTTGCCTTTTTTGTAAAATAAATACTAGACTGCGACAGGTAGATCGCAAGGAGTTCATACCGATCTCGGGGGATCAATAACCCCCTGCGAGGGTTGATTGTTGTTTGTTTTTAGATTGGAAGGGTTTTTCTGCTTTGATTTGTATTAGAGACCTTTATAGAAAGCAATACACATAGAGGTAGCCAATTGGCACACAGGGTACCCACTGGTAAATAGGAGCAGTTAAAAGGCACAAGGGGGTTAATATGAGGAAATTTTTTTTGTAAGGATTTCCTTTTGCTTCAGTCTAACCATTCTAACTTAATATAGATTGCAGAAAAGTCCTAAATTTAACAGTAAAAGTTCAATAACATTTTTAAAAAAATTTTCAGAAAGATATTTTACAAAAAACTATTCGAAAAATTCTTCTTTCAATTTTCTACATTATGAATGGTATCCAATGGAAACCCTTAATGTAGAAAATTGAAAGAAGAATAAAATAAACATTTTGAAATCGAAATGGTTACTATGGTTTTTTGTTTTGTTTAGAAATTTAGATTTAGCTTTCTTTATAGACTGATTGAACTTCTCATTTAATCTATTAAGTTTTAAGCATAAGAATCTGAGTTTTTATTCAGAAAAATTGAGATAAATCCACTGATGAGCTAGTTGAGCACTAGCGAAATAGCTATCTGGATAGGCTTTCCCCATAGTAATCAATTTCGATTATTATATTTTTTGAAAATAAATATTTTATACTCATAAAATATTTATTTAATAAATTTGCAAAGGAATCATGCGTGATTAAAAATAAATAATGTATATAATTTATAATATTAAAAAAAATTTATACTATTACCAGCACATCAAGTACGAAACTGTTGTAACTGTACATTATTGAGGAATTTGGTTCTTTTCCACGAAAAATAAAAACTCCGTTATTAGATTTTTTGTTTTATTTATTAAACAGTTTTTTTTTGTTTTTATGAAATAATTTTAATAGTTTGAAATAGGTTTAAGTTTTACTATTTTTCATATGTTGCAATATTTCATTAGTTTTAAATAGTTTTACATTTTTAAATAGTTGTAAGTTTTTAATGTTAAATAGTTTTAAGTATTATCTAGTTTGAAATTAGTTTAATTTTGCTTTTAAAAAATATATTTTTAATTTTAGAGAAAAATTCACTTCCACAAATTTATTTATTTATTCAAATGTATTTTTTCTTTTCACAATATTTTTAGATTTTTAGTTCACAGTTTTTAGTTGTTACAATTCACCTTGAAAGTCAAGTTTTACTATTTTTCATATGTTGCAATATTTCATTAGTTTTAAATAGTTTTACATTTTTAAATAGTTGTAAGTTTTTAAACTATTATTTAATGTTAAATAGTTTTAAGTATTATCTAGTTTTAACTTAGTTTAATTTTGCTTTTAAAAATATTTATTTTTAATTTTAGAGAAAAATTCACTTCCACAAATTTATTTATTTATTCAAATGATTTTTTCTTTTCACAATATTTTTAGTTCACAGTTTTTAGTTGTTACAATTCACCTTGAAAGTCAACGAAACAATAATCAAAAAATGCAAAAAAATTATTAAGGCAGTGACATTGGCTGACCATTTGTTTTTGGCGTTATACGACTTTATTTCAAAACAAGCAAAATCGTGAGCATATTTTTGTTACTGTCTTTATTTTATATTTGGCGACAAATGACTTCGAAATCCGCGTATGCGTTAACGAGCGATTAATGATGGCCCGTGTGCTGATTCAGGTGTCACGTTCTTCAGTAATGATCTTTACGGATGCCGTTGGAACGAAAAGAAGCTTCCAGTTAAAGAAGGCTGCTTCTGGGTCCTTGGGTCTTCACACACACGTTTCGATGGTTTTGGGTCGGAGTTTTGTGGTTTTGGGTCTGAGTTTTGTAGTTTTGATGGTTCAGCAAGTTGTGTTGCGGCATGTAGTAAGGTGTTATGACGCTTTTTGCAAATACGACATTTAAATTCGCTTGATTTGTGAGACCGCGCAAGACAATTTAAAAAATAATTTTTTACCACAATTAAGTCGTATCTTTGAGTCGGTGTGTAGCTCAGGAATTTCGCACATGTTCTGATCGGATGATCCTTTAAGCAAATACCACAAGAAAATTTCCAATGGTCGAGTCTTTTGGGTCGGTTGGAGTCCATGACTGTAAGTAGAAGTTGTAGATTAATTTTAATATTTATTAAATGTATTAAAAATGGTTCTATGTTGAAAAGAAAACTACAATTTTTGTTATGGGTCTGGTGATGAGCCCATTTTTAGTTTGAATGTCGACCACTCTACAGTTTCCATCGGTTTCAAGGTAAGTTTTTATAATTCGGCCCATTTTCCATTCATTGGGAGGTAAATTGTTATTTTTTATGACGACTAAGTCGTTGATATTGACATTGTCTTGTTGAGACTTCCATTTATATTGGCGATGTAGTTCGTCTAGGTATTCAGATTTCCATCTTTGGGAAAATAAGTGATAGATGACTTTGAGGCGTTTCCAGCGGTTGGCTACAGTTTTCGTTGGCTACATCAGGTTCTGCTCGGGTCAATAATGGAGTACCAATCAGGAAGTGTCCGGCAGTCAATGGGTAAAGGTCATTTGGGTCATCTCTAGCAGGATTTAAGGGTCAAGAGTTTAGGCATGATTCTATTCGGGCGAGAATTGTAGACAGTTCTTCAAAGGTGAATTTCATGTTGTGAATCATTTTTCTTAAATGAGTTTTAGAGGATTTTACGGCTTCTCAGAGTCCGCCCATATGAGGAGCACCAGGAGGTATAAATTTCCATTCTAGGTTTTGATGGCTATGTTGTTGAATTATTTGAGTTTGAAGAGTTTTCATAAATTCTAGAGTTCGGCAGCTCCAATGAAATTTGTCCCATTATCAGAGTAAATGAGAGCTGGACATCCACGTCTTCCAATGGAGCGGGAAAATGCTGTCGATAAATCACTAGAACCTGGTTCTAAGTGTACGGCTTTTGTGGCAAAACACACGAAGCCTGTAAAATTTCGGATGTCAAAGGGTACGGCATAATCGACACCAGTTGTTACAAAGGGTCTTGATAGAGTTGTGCGTTCTGGAGGTAGCGAAGCCATAATTTGATTTTGTGTGTATTTTTTGTACAAAACACAAATTTTGCAATTATGGTTCACGGTCTTTACTAAGTTCCTAAGTTTAAATACCCAATATTAGGTGGGTAAGACTCGGATCATTAATTGATTGACTCCATTTAGACAATCTCGAATTATAGGGTAATAATATTGGATAGCGCTCGTTGCATGTTAACGATGGTGATTGTACGAGACGTCCATTTGCTCGTATTATACCTTTACGATCCATGAAAGGGTTTGGTGTCAATAGGCTGCTATTTTGAGAGATATTTTGTAGCAGTTCCAACTGTCTGTATTCGTTTGCAAAAAAGTATTTCTAGGTCAGTTTAATGAGACGATTTTTGACAGATTCAATTTCTTCTGATGTTATTTCTGGTGAAGATATTCGAAGGTGAGTCCTGTTTGAACCTGTATTTCTCCAAAAGCGTATTGACTTTTAGGCAATTTCAGCCACGTGGGTCCAAACCACCATAGGTTGTGGCATTCAAGTTCATTTGGGGTACAGCCTCGGCTGGCAATGTCTGCTGGGTTATCTTTTAAGTCAATCAATCAATCCAATTTTCGGATCAGACTTTATCAATTATTTCTGAGGTACGATTGGCTACGAATGTGTTCCATACATGTGGCGGTTTCTTTAGCCATGATAATACGATTGTAGAATCGATCCAAAAGTGTGTTTCTAGGTTTGCGAGTTGTAAATCCGGTAACAATCCTGCGACTAAATTTGCCAGTAGTGATAATGTTTTAAGAGGAGCTACGCGAGTCTCTGACACAAGGAGTGAGGTATTAACGTAACTTTCACTCTGTACCCGTATGTATAACACGGTAGAATATGCCTTTTCTGAGACGTCGCTGTATCCGTGAGTCTCTATATAGCATGATGGTGTTAATTTTGGGACAGTTATTTACAATTTTTTTCCATTTCTGTTCTGTGATGGGTTTCAACATATCGTCCCAATCGATTTTGTCTATCCATGTTTGTTGCATAATTAACTTGGCATCTATTATGACTGGCGCAAGCCATCCGCATGGGTCAAAGTATTTGGCAATTGTAGACAATACTTCTCTTTTGGTGTATGTTGGCTTAAATTCGATGTCTGGAGCCGTGAATGTAAAGAACTCTAAAGAAATATTCCATTTTATCCCAAGAGTCTTTGGTCCATCATTTTCGTATAAGTTCAACCAATCGAGTGGTAATAGGGACTCATTTGGCAGATCCTATATAACACGAGGGTCATTTGAGATCCATTTCATAAGGTCAAAACCAACAGATTTTAGAACGTTTTTAAGTTCCTTTGCGATTTAATGGCGTTGTTTAAAGTGTGACCACCTGCTAACACATCATCATATTTTCTTTCAAAATTTTTGCTGCACGGTGATGTGTCTTGTACTTCTTCAGCAAGTTGAAGTAGCGTTCTTATGGCCAGAAACGGTGCACAATTTACTCCAAACGTCACAGTCAGGAGTTCGTAATCCTCAATAGGATCTTTGGGTGATTTAGGAAACAATATTCGTTGATATTTGGTTTGAGTTGGGTCAATAAGTATTTGGCGATACATTTTTGTTATGTCGGCTGTGTAGACAAAACGGTGAAATCTCTACTTCAATATCAGAAGATCAAGATCTTGCTAAAGAATGGGTCCGGGATATAAAATGTCATTAAGACTATTCTTATTTGAAGTCGGGCTGGAGGCGTTGAAAACTACCCTAAACTACGTTGTCAGCCTGTCGGGTTTTATTACTGCGTGATGCGGCAGGTAATAATTTGGTGCCTTATTTATATCCTCGGGGGAGACCTTTGTCATGTGTCCCAACTCCAAATATTCTAAAATGACCTGGTCGCATTGTTCTTTGAGGTCGGGTTTTTGACTTAGCATGGTTTCCTCCACCTCCCAAAAGTGTGTAAAGATTTTATCGAGGGACGACATATTGAGCAGTGAAATGGTTGTTTTTAGTTGAGTCTTTTTTTAAATTGGACCCCCCACAATCCAGCCAAATGCTGTTTTTTGTGCCAAAAGAGACCGCATCGGTGTTTCCATGCAATATATGCTCGGTCATAAGTCGAGGCCTATTAGAGGGTCTGCAAGTTCTAATTTAGCAGCCTCACTGATTTGCCTCGAGCCTAACATTTGCGGTGGAAAATTAGAAGGGAGGGTCTTAAGGACCGGCGCCCAGACTTCTAATTTAAAATTAGGGTCCACGCGGGAACAAAGGTTAAACAAGCAGGCTTTGGTTGAAGTTTCTGAAATTGTTTGACTCAAGCCTGAAACGTGTACTAAGTTTGGTTTAGTGGGTTGATTATGGACCAGGGTCGATGATAGCTCTTGCCTGGAATCGTTGACCTCTTGTTTCGATGTGAACTAAGGCAGTGAATAATAAAGTTTCTCTATCTTGTAAATTTAATGAGGATTTCTTCTCGTAGGGTTAAGGACGTATATTGTGGAATGTGTGATTGGGTAGTGGACTGTATTAAGTTATTTCGTGCTGCGGCACTTGTACTTGGCTGCTCATCAGCACTATTATTGGCTAAGGTGTTAGACAGGGTCGCGTATGACTTGTGCAATAAAGTGTTATGCCTTTGTTTGCACAATCTGCAGCTGAATTTACTTTTACACTCCTTGATGCTATGGTCTGTCGACATACAATTATAACAAGAATTTGTGACTCTAACTATATGGATCCTATCATTTACGGCTTTTTGTAAAAATTTAGGGCATGATCTCAATGGGTGAGGCTCTTTACAATGTTGACATTTGGGGAATATGGGTGCTGCGATTTATTTTGTTTTTGTTTGAGTCGCGTTTATTTGAAATGTGTGAACTCTTTTTTTGTTTAGGCTATTTTTTCCAATTTCTGGCTGAAAGAGATTTAATTTTTCTTTAGATGGTTTAATATTACACACCGATTCTAGAACTTTGAATTTATGGGTCAGAAATTTATCGAATTCTTCCCATTTAGGAACTTCAGCACAATCTGCACTAGAGTCTTCAAACTCTTGCACGAGGGTCCTGGGAAGTTTTTTTCGAGCAGATAAAAATTAAAAATGACTTTCACGTTGCTGTATTAACTCCTAATACTCCTAGAGTTTGCCTAGAGTCATTTATTGTGCGGTGTAATTTTTTTATTGATGCACTTGAGTCTGTCGAGGCATGGGGTAGATCCAAACTGATTTTATACTGCTCATTTACCTGCATCCATTTTTTTCATATCTATCTATTAGATTTTTCCATGCTAAAATGAACCCGTCATTCGTTAATGGGACGTGAGATATGACATCTCTGGCTTCGGCACCTGTTTTTTGAGTCAAATAAAATAGCCTTTCAACGTTTTTGATTTTCGGATTACGAATGTATATGGCTGTGAATAGATCACGAAAACTGGGCCATAATTAGTAATCGCGAAAAACGTGTCGGTGTCACAAAGTGGTAGCCTTAAAAACGAAGAGTCACTTTCAAACGGGACATTTGATTGTCGCTCGGTTTTCTCCACGATTGGTTCAGACATCGCTTGGATTTCAGCCATTATTGATCCGGAACACGTTTTGTATGCGGATAAAGCTTTTTTGTATCTATCGCGAAGTTTGTTTTTATCTATGGGATGCTCATTGTCCTCCCGTTGTCCATCCCGACATTTTTCGTACGAACTCTTCACCTGATTCCAAATAGACTCGAGGTCCACACGAACGACTTCTAGTTAATGAAGGTTGTCCTCAGCCCTGCCTTCTGAATAGCTTATTTCAAAGTCCAGAAGGTCGTTTGTACAATTTATAAATTTTTCAAGAGCCATTATTTTTTGTGGGTCAAAACGATGAAAATAAAATTATTTATTAATTTTTTTTTTTTTTTGAAAAAAGTCCCTGTTAGCGATTTAACAAAAAGCAGTATCGAAAACTTTTAATTATTTAAAATTCCAATAATTATTCAAGGGTATTTTATGTTTCCCCGTTAAATTTAAATTTATTGCAACGATGGCAACTGTTTACGCGAGAAACATTTTAATCGTACGCGGTACATACTATTGTAATTTTATTTGATCATGTTTGACCGTGTTGAAGTACATCGGATGGTATTGGAAATACTCTCATTAACATCAACGAGTAACGTTGATGTAAAAAAAACTTCTTCGTTGCCCTTGACACACATTTGCCTTTTTGAAAATTCAGTCTTCTTCAAACAATCAAAGAGTGTAATCAGTGAGTGAGTGATCAACCAAAAGTAAAGACCAAAAAAAAAACCTAATCACAAACATAAATAGTAAGAAAAAAGGAGTCTCAACTGAACAGTAAAATAAAATAAGTTTTTGATTAATTAACAAAACGAACTGAAAAGAAGTTTTAAATAAAACAAATAAACAAACCAAAAACAATTGAAATAAACAAAAAACAAATAATAGAAAAACAAAGAACTATAAAAGGTGCTTTATTTTATCTACCTACGCATTTTTTATTGATGGTGAAATTACCAAGGAGATTTGCAGAGGTAGTGCCTTTAGACCAGCTGTTGCCCCAATATTTTCTGGTCCTTCGAACCGGATACCTACCTAAATACCTACTGTGAATACTGTGCTACATTTTTATCCCCCGCGCAAGTGCATCTGTAACCCCCGCAGCAGTCAAGCAATCCTACTCATCATCATCAGTAAAAAAACCGAAAATAAGTTTAAATATAAAACTTTGTTCAAAATACAGTTATATGTGCATAGGCATAATATATGTACATATGTAAATAACATATAATACGAGAACAAAAAAAAATCTTATTTTATGTAGTAATGCATTAAAGCAACTACACACATTTGTTCGCTAATACACATCATATTAACATACCAACATATTATACATATTGCTGCGAAACTGGCTTTTACCGTTTGCATTTTTTGATGTACATACAAAAATAAAATTCCTTAACTGCAAAAGAATCCAACACTAAATTGTTTTTTGCAAATAAGTTTTTTGGAAATAAAGTTTATTTTTGGAAAGCTATTATTCCCTTGACATTGAGTGTGTGAAACGATATTATTGAGAACATACAGAAATATTGTTGTTGTTTTTTTCTGTTCGTTTGGATAAAACACGTTCAGTTGAGTTTGTTTGTTTGTTAAGAGAATAAGAAATAAAATCTTATTAAAATAAGGGTTGAAATCAAACTTTACAATCACACTTGTATTTTGTATGATAATACATCTGACACCTTTTGTGCGTTTAATATATGTTTGGTGGCATTTTTTAAATAAATTCTAACATAAAAATCAAAAACTGACTCTTCGAATATAATTCCAGGGATTATTTTAAACCAATTGTTTTAATAACATATTACTGTTTTCGCGTAGTAAAAGTAGAACATCTGAGTTTCTTGATTTATTTCAAATATTTAAAAAGGTTTTTTGAAACTTCCCTGCAGGTTCAAATAAAAGCATTTTAACCTTTTTCTCTAATAAAAAATCCCTTTTTTTGTAAAGAAGTTACCTTTTGCTACCCACTTTTAACTGCAAATAGGGAGCTTACATTTTTTGCCATCTCATTCTCTAAATAGCCATCATGGCATTGATAAAAGCTTTAATTCGCGCTTCGGACCGTATAGTGGAATTTCAAACTTACTTTGAAAGCCAATCGTCGGAGTCTCACTCAGTCCACACATTGGAAATTAAGACAAAGGAAATTGTGCGTCTCTGGACTGATTTTAGATCCTGCTATGATTCGATTCTTGAAAAATTTGATAGCGTAAAAGATGAAACGGAACTCAAGGCAGTAAAAGCGCGTTTCTTTTCTACGTTTGAAGCACACACACAGGTTCTAGCAAAATCCAACGAGATTCTAGATGATCTGCGCCGAAAAAGTAGCCCGGTCGATTCTTTCTCGAAGGAGCGACATGACCCATTAACACATATATCCGTACCACCCTGCGATACCGAGATCTTTTATGGAGACTATAAATCATGGCCAACATTCCGTGATATGTTCACGGCCCTATACATAAATAACACCCGCCTCTCACCTGTAGATAAAATGTGTCATCTTCTCAAAAAAACTCAGGGGGAAGCTCGAGAACTTCTAAAAACTTGCCTTATCACAAATGACGGATTCGACCTCGTCCGCAGTTATGAAAACAAGAGAATCCTCGTCAATGCACAACTGAAGTGTCTTTTTAACGTATCTTCCATTGTTAAGGAAACTGGCCAAAATATTAGACGTCTGCAACGAATAATAAATGATTGCGTTACAAACTTATATTATTTTTGTATACATATGTTCGACATGCTTGCTAGATGTCACGCTTAGTTTGTGGGAACAATCGTTACCCCAGACAATTGGGTTGCCTACCTGGAAGGAAATGGATGCGTTTTTAACGTCGAGGTTCCAAACCCTGGAGTTGGTTGCGGACATTCGCTCCACCTTTGCTAGTCCACACAGTGCCACTCTTCATAAACCAGTTATTTCTAAAAAACCACAGCACCAATGTGTCAAATGACATGTCCGGAAAATGCTCTCTTTGCTCACTTTTACATCCTCTCAGACTTTGTCCTTCATTTCTCGAAAAGTCCATTGACGAACGCCTCACTATCGTCAAACAACAAAAACGATGCACTAATTGTTTAGGAACTTCCCATGAATATAAGAAGTGCAAAAGCCGATTTTCGTGCAAGGTTTGCAAGAAAAAACATCATTCCTTGTTACACCGTTTCAGCCCAAATTCCGCCTCAACTCAACAGAGCCTAATACCACCCAACTCGTACCCTGCTGCTGCCACTTTTACATCAAATGCGAATAATAGTCGCGAAAACTATCCCCCTCAAATATTAGATACAATCCCTTCTACGTCTAAAGAGGCTGCAGCGAGGACGTTAAAATCATATTCGCTCAATTTACAGTCCACTTCCCACTCCTCTGTTGTCCTCGGTACTGCTCTTGTTGATGTTTATGAAGGTGATGTCAAATGTACTGTTCGCGCTTTAGTCGATTCTGCGTCTGAAGGAACTTTCGAATCAAAAAGGTTGCAGGTAAAACTCGGACTTAGAACTCATTTTTCACAAACGGAAGTACATGGACTAAATGGGGCTTTGACTGCCACGTCTTCACATACATGTCACATTGAAATCGGCTCCCCAATTGACAGTTTATTTAAAATGCACACAAATGTGCTAGTGGTTACGAAACTTACAGGTGATCACCCCTATTATACCTTAAATGACCTCCAAAATGGCCATTTTTCTAATCTGCAAATGGCTGACCCATATCGTCGAAACTGCCCTGAAATAGATTTACTTCTTGGAGGCGATATTTACCCACAGATTATTCAGGACGGCATCCAATGGGAAAACAACCAGTCCCTAATTGCACAGAAGACCGTTTTTGGATGGATTGTTACGGGTAAGATCAAACTTAACTCATATACAACAACGGTGTCCTCTTTTTTCAATGAACTTTCTATCGCTAAACAACTGCAACATTTCTGGGAACTCGAAGAAATCCCAAAGCAGCCAAAAAGTTCCCCTGAAGACCTACATTGTGAACTTCTATATCAAAAAACAACCTTTAGAAACAGTGAAGGACGTTTCGTCGTTTCACTTCCCTTCAAGCGGGACCCCTCAGAGACCATAAATTTAGGTGCTTCTCGACATATTGCCCTGTCTCAATTCCTACGAAATGAAGCGAATTTATATAAAAAACCCCAACTCAAAATTGAATATGATTGTGTCATTAAGGAGTATTCTACTCTAGCATATGACATATGACCAAAGTCACCCCTTCTTCTAGCGTTATTGACTCATATTATTTGCCTCATCACGCGGTTTTAAAACCCGACAGCGCTACTACTAAATTACGAGTGGTGTTCAATGCCTCAAGTCCGTCATCTAACGGAATGAGCCTTAATGACCTTCTCTACCCCGGTCCAACACTACAAGCCGATCTGACCATTCTCATTTTACGATGGAGACTCTTTCGATATATTTTTAATGCGGACATTGAGAAAATGTACCACCAATTTCTCGTGAACCCCTCTCATACCCCGTATCAACGAATTATTTTTCGATGTGCCCCCGAACAGCCACTACAGGACTACGAATTAAATACTGTCACATTCGGTGTTAATTGTGCCCCATACCTGGCTATCAGAACGTTGCTAGAATTAGCTAAAAATTGCACATCCTCCAGTCCACATGCTTCTGATATCCTTAAACACTATATGTACGTTGACGACGTTTTAGCAGGAGCGCACTCTCTCTCAGCAGCCTTAAAATATAGAAATGAACTCACCAACGTTCTAAAATCCGCTGGATTTTCCCTCCGGAAGTGGACTGCAAATCACGACTATTTACTACAAGATATTCCCAACGAACACTTACTAGATGTGGAGTTCCTGAAGCTGTCGGATTCTAGCATTACAAAAACTCTCGGACTAAGATGGAATGCATTTTAAAATGAAATCCTACCCTGACTGAAATTTAATAACAAAGAGGTTAGTTTTGTCCGAAATAGCAAAACTATTTGACCCCGCCGGCTGGCTATCCCCGAAGATTATTGTAGCTAAAATGATAATGCAACAGATCTGGAAAGAAGGTACAGATTGGGACGAGGACCTCCCATTATCGATTTTGCAACAATGGTATGCGTTCTCAGATGACTACATCTACATAGAAAAGATTAAAATTCCCCGCTTCATCGATTACGATCCATCATATACTATAGAGTTACATGGGTTTTGTGATGCCTCAGAGAAGGCTTAGGCAGCGACATTATATATCCGCTCTGAGAATTTAGGTTTAGTGTCTACTCATCTGCTAGCCGCTAAAACCAAAGTTTCACCTGTAAAATTCCTTTCTTTGCCCCGAAAGGAACTATGTTGAGCCGAATTTATGGCAACAATGATTGACTCCATACAATCGCAACTAAACCTTACTGATTATAACCTCTTTTTGTGGACAGATTCCACCATAGTTTTAGCATGGCTACAAAAACCCCCTAATCACTGGAAAACGTTTATTAACAACCGAGTCTCTTCCATTCTCGAGAAAGTAGGCAAAGACTGCTGGTCCCACGTGGACTCTAAATCCAATCCTGCCGATTTGGCATCCCGAGGAATTTCTGCGTCACAACTCATCTCGAATGATTTATGGTGGCATGGGCCATCCTGGTTAAGGATTGGCCATCAAACGTCTCATCATTCTCAACCGACGAGAAGGCTAAGCCTATTAAAGTTTACACCAGTCTACTAACAGACGACGACGTTTTGATAAACTTCTCCGAGCTCCCAAGAGCAATGAGAATCATTTGCTATGTCTTTCGTTTCTATTACCGCATGCACCCCAAATTAAAACATAAAGTTGTAGAAAACAAGGATCTGACCTATGATTATCTGAAGAGCAACCATTGCCACGTAAAAGTCGTCTTCTTGCCCTTTGCCCATATATAGATTCTGATGGTGTAATGAGAATTAACGGCGGATTATCAAATGCTCCTACCCTGAGTAATGACGAACGCTTCCCCATTTTATTACCCTATCATGCTCGTTTTACAAGAATGTTTCTCACCTACCTTCATAAATATTCTCCTCATGGTCAAAACGCGCTGTTATATAGACTCATGAGAAGTCGATATTATGTTCCTAAACTCAAAACGCTCACAAAAACAATAATTTCACAATGCAAGGTTTGTGTGAAACAAAGGCGCCAGGTCGGCCAGCAAATAATGGCAGCGTTACCCCCACAGCGAACAGAGCTTTCACGGGCCTTTACGTCGACTTCGCCGGACCCTTTGACATAAAATCCTATGTTGGACGTGGTTGCAAAGTCACTAAGGGTTATGTACTCGTCTTCATATGCTTCGCCACGAAAGCTATTCACCTCGAAGCAACTGGAGAAATCTCAACTCAAGCCTTTATGGCGGCATTCGCTCGTTTTTTCTCCAATGTACTCTGACAATGGCACCGCATTTCTCGGAGACTCCAATATACTACAAAGAGACAAGCACCAGTTTTTAGAGCAATTACGAAAGAACATCACGGTCCAAAATAGCTGTGCCCCTATCGAATGGCGGTTCATACCCCCAGGCGCACCTCACATGGGTGGACTCTGGGAAGCTGGGGTAAAAAGTTTCAAGTCCCACCTTAAGAAAATATCCCACTGCCAGAGCTTCACCTTTGAGGAATTAAGCACAATGTTGACTCGCATTGAAGCGTGTTTAAATTCACGACCCCTCAGTCCAGCGAGTAACAACCCCGATGATTTGTGTGCTTTAACCCCCGGGCATTTTCTGATTGGTGCTCCGTTATTATCCCCACCAGAGCCGAACTTGTCCAATCACTCGTTAAGTTACGTCAACCGCTGCGAAAAACTGAAAATACTTCACCACCACCTTGCCCGTAGATGGAAAGAAGAATATTTAAAAGAGCTGCATAAAAGAACGAAATGGAAGTACCCCCAGCGCTATTTTTGCGTTGGCGATCTTGTTATAATCAAGAATGATAATTTGCCCCCTAACCAATGGCGACTTGGTCGCATTGAGAAAATTATATTGGGTTCAGATAATCATGTCCGAATAGCCAAAGTGCGAACTGCCAACGGCATTGTTATTAGGCCGATAGTGAAATTAGTCTTACTACCACATCCTGAACAAAACTAATTACATCCTTATATTTTTCTTCCACAGCACACTAATAATGCGTCTGCAAAGCCTATCACCCGTGAAAGAGAGGAATTCAAACAATAGCACCAGTAGCAACAGACGTATTCATAAATTATTTGACTGCCGTCTCTGTGATAAAAATCATCCGCTTAGAAAATGTCTCAAGTTCAAACGATTAAACGTTTGCGAGAAGCTAAAAATCGTAAAACGCTTTCATTACTGCGAAAATTGCCTTGCACATTCTCCTCAAACCACTCGTTGCCATAGTTCGGATCGCTGTCTTCAGTGCGGAAATCGTCATCATACACTTTTACACCGTCACCAACGTCTGACCAGCGAAAATCCTTATAACGCTGTTAGCCAAGCACCTATAAATTTTGGCTCCATAACGCTGTTGCCAACTATAGTCATCAAAGTTCAACTCGGTAGGGAATGGGCAAATGTCAGAGGCATGTTAAACCCCTGTGCGACAGAGAGTTCTTTGGCTAAAGGTTGGCGTTACCGGATGGTGCAAAATTAATATAAGGCCAAGGTTTGACGATGGTCCCATCTTTGCAATTACTGCCCAGATAACCAACGACTTACCCATAAGACAACCTAAGGTGCAAGGTGATGAAAGGATTGCCAAAGCTTATAACAACCTACGTTTGGCAGATCCAAAATTTTACAAGAAAGAGGATATAAACATCTTGTTAGGTGCCGATATCTACCCAAAGGTTATTAAGGCTACTATTCAAGCGGAATCAATTGGGTCACCAATAGCTCAAGATACTGTATTTGGCTGGACCATTATTGGGAAAATTAGTTGCTAAAGCTTTAACTTTGCTGCTAATATATATTTTCTACTCAACATTAACACAAAATAATATAAATTTTTAATTCGCTAAAATGTAATAAACAAATGAATTGTATTTACTTTAATATATTGGTTCAAACCAATTGAATTCCTTGTAACAATATTTACTATAATTTATATCTCTGTATGCATACACAGGGTAACAAATACAAAAAAAAAGAGAAAATCGATTTAACTTGAAACCGCATTAAAATTTAACTTTTGAATTTCTTCTAAAATCTACAATAAAATTAATATCGCATTAATTTATTCAATAACAAATCTTAAAATTTTATAAAACTTTCTTTTTACATAAATGCTATTATACAAGTATTTATGCTATTTGTGTCTGTGTATGCATAATCTTCTTTATTTATCACTGTACAAATTGTAATGTAATTATTATATTTTATATTTAGAAGTCGTACTTATTCTTAACTCTTGTACGATATGAATTTTTATTTATATATACTAATTATATAACCTGAAATTTATATGCACAATTTATTTACATATATATTATTAAAAATGATTGTATAAGTTCCACACCTGAATTGTAATTTCTATCGATCACTGTATTGCACTCTCTTATTGTAATGATATAACTTAAACAGATTATCCCACTGACTCCTCAACTTCTTGTTATCATTATTGCAATATAGCAAGGGGGCGGGATGTTTACGTGAGAAACATTTTAATCGTACGCGGTGCATACTATTGTAATTTTATTTGATCATGTTTGACCGTGTTGAAGTACATCGGAGTGTATTGGAAATACTCTCATTAACATCAACGAGTAACGTTGATGCAAAAAAAAAACTTCTTCGTTGCCCTTGACACACATTTGCCTTTTTGAAAATTCACTCTTATCAAACAATCAAAAAGTGTAATCAGTGAGTGAGTGATCAACCAAAAGTAAAAACCAAAAAAACCTAATTACAAACATAAATAGTAAGAAAAAAAAAGTCTCAACTGAACAGTAAAATAAAATAAGTTTTTGATTAATTAACGAAACGAACTGAAAAGAAGTTTTAAATAAAAGAAATAAACAAACCAAAAACAATTGAAATAAACAAAAAACAAATAATAGAACAACAAAGAACTATAAAAGGTGCTTTATTTTAACCACCTACGCATTTTTTATTGATGGTGAAATTACCAAGGAGATTTGCGGAGGTAGTGCCTTTAGACCAGCTGTTGCCCCAACAGAAACTCTTTTTTATTTTCTGCTCTTATCTGCCGTTGATCGCGGCAGAACTTTTGGCTGCGTTCTACTTTTTTGTTACTTTATATATATGAATATAAAGTAACAACAACAAGAGGGAAGCTTAAGGTAGTGATAGATTTCGTTCTCACCAACTGACGATTGATAATTGAATACAAGTTTTCTCGTATTCCTTTATCTGGATTTGGTTGGTTAAATAAATGATGCTTACAGCTAAAACAATACCCTAAGTATATTAGATACAAGAGTGCTGATGAGGACGTGGCTGTCTAGAAAATGTGCATTCGCCATTAACAAGTATGTTGTGCATTGTTGGAGACATTGGGTACCAGGTGTACAACTTAACATACATCTTCGCTGTAGCTGTTGCATAGGTGTGTAACTGTTCAGTGTCTATTTTATGGCAACTGGATATTAGTTCCAATATAACTTTCAAGCGAAAAATTAAGTCTCGATCAACTCCTGTAATTTCTGCTGCTAAATTAGGATCGAAAAAAAAGCGTCTGCTTGTGTTACCGTCATTACTGTTTCCGAAACCAGGTTTAGGAACATCCACAATCAGGCCCATTTTGCTTTTGATTTCTTGCTGGATTTTTATTTTTCGGATTTTTACTATATCTTTATCCTTTTCTGTTCTTGCTTGCCATTTTTTAAGAGGTAGTTTGTAGGACATATGTAAAATACCTTCAAATAATCGTATCCGAGCGTGGAGAGTCGAAAGTCCGAATGTGAGCGAGCTTTCATTGATTACTCCAGTTTTATTCAAATCATTAAAATCTTTGGAAGTTTTGTTGCAAATATAGCACTTCATGGTGGAGCTGGTATTAGTCACAGCGTTGCATACTTTAGCAGCAGCTATATTAGCAATTATTGATGAAATATTGCAGATTTCGGAAATTCGTAAAACGTCTTCACGAACTATGAATTTGACCTTTGAAGAACCTAGATTTGGAAACAAAAAATCCTGTAATTGCTAAATTTTAAAATTAAATGTGTAAAAGAAATGTCCAATAAAGCAGCATGTACAGTAAAGCATCAGAATTTTTGGTACATTTTCCAGCAGTAGCATACTTCAAAGGGCCATAAAATAGTCATCCGCAACCATTTTTTTTTTTTTTTCAAACCATGAAATATCAATTAACACATCCGAGCGAGAATCTCAGTTGCGTTAAGTGGTGTTATACAACTTTATGACTATAGTTAATTTTTTTAATCAATTAAAATTAACAAAAATACCATCATTTTCCATGTAGGTCTGCCGTTACCAGAATATATTATATTCTTATTAAACTATGTGAATTATATCATATTTACCTGCATTACAATTATCCGTTTTAATAAAATTCATAAACTGAAAACACGCTTTTACTCAATTTTTTTCACGTTGACTTGTCTCAAACACAGAAAAAACGCATATGCCTATTTAGTAACACGAAGCTTTGACTGCGTGGCGAGAGTGAACGAAAGCAAAAAGGAATTAAAAAATAACGGGATCTAGTCCAGCATTCTATTCTCTTCACCCTAAGGTGGGTAGTTAAAGAGAAAGTGAGTTTTGAAAATTCGAATTTTGGCCGCTTAAATTGGACAAATACCCTTCTGTGCGACGGTTGGATGAAGTGACAACAACATACATATAAGGCGGTAAATATTAAAAAAAAAAGTAAAAATATTCAACAAGAGGGAAGCTTAAGGTAGTGAGACTTCGTTCTCACCAACTGATGATTGATAATTGAATACAAGTTTTCACGTATTCCTTTATCTGGGTTTGCTTGGTTAAATAGATGATGCTTACAGCTAAAACACTACCCTAAGTAGAATAGATACAAGAGTGCTGATGAGGACATGGCTGTCTAGAAAATGTGCATTCCGCTCGTGCTGGTGTCTAAAAATTAAATTTTCCCAATTTTTCTTTAATGAGGCGTCGGGTTAGTAACCCACCCTTATAAAAACCAACTTACTATGGAAAAACAAAGAAAAAGATTTAAAAAAACCCCTAATGTTGACGACCCCCGCAAACGTTTTAAGGATCACGATCTGCGAATCTGCACCTGGAATGTCAGGACGTTATATAGAGAAGGTGCAGTATACGCACTGGCGGACGTACTTGAAAAGTACAATGCCGATATTACTGCTTTACAGGAAGTGCGATGGAATGGGAAAGGCGTCACAACAACACCCAAGGGTGACGCATTGTACTATAGTTGCCATGACACAAGACATGAATTTGGCTGTGGATTTGTGGTTAGTCGGAGACTCAAACACCTTGTCTCCAGATTCACTCCGGTGGATGAGAGGATAGCCACAATCCGTATAAAAGCCAAGTTCTTTAACATCAGTCTTATATGTGCCCATGCCCCGACTGAAGACAAAGACGAACAGACCAAAGATGTATTCTACGAGCGCCTAGAAGGAGCATATGACCGCTGCCCCGACCACGACATTAAAATTGTCCTAGGAGATTTTAATGCAAAAATAGGAAGGGAGAATATCTTTGGTCCAACAGTCGGAAAATTTAGCCTCCACGAAGAAACATCCGATAACGGAATGAGGCTAACAGACTTCGCGGCGGCAAAAAACATGGTAATCAGCAGCACCAGATTTCGTCATCTCGATATACATAAAGCAACGTGGCTGTCACCAGATCAGACAACCAGAAATCAGATTGATCATGTTGTGATAGACGGAAGGCATTCATCCAGCGTGTTGGACGTACGATCAATCCGAGGAGCAAATATTGATTCGGACCATTACCTTGTGGCCGCAAAGGTTCGCACCCGGTTAAATGTTGCGAGAAACGTACGGTCTGACACAGCGCGGAAGCTGGACGTCGGGAAGCTGCAAACACAACAGACAGCAATAGCATACTCCACTCAACTGACCCAATTGCTTCAAGAAAGCACTCCTTGTCCCGATAATATTGCAGAGCAATGGCAAATTATAGCCCACTCTATGGAAAACGCCGCAAAATCCGTACTTGGGTATCAGAAGCCTCCCCCAAGAAACCCATGGTACGACCAAGAGTGTCGTAATGCTACTGAAGCGAAAAATGCCGCATACAGGGCAACCCTGCATTCAGTAGCAACACGTAATGCAAGGGAGAGGTATCGGGAGAAAAGGAGAGAGGAGAAACGCCTATTCCGCAGAAAAAAGAGAGAAATGGAAAAACGTGAGTGTGAGCGAATCGAGATGTACAGGAGTCAGAATGAGTTCCGAAAATTCTACCAAAGAGTGAAAAAACAAACTGATGGCTTTGGTACAAGCATATCCTCCTGTAAAGATGAAGAAGGTAATCTGCTGACAGATACTGAGTGTGTGCTGAGGAAGTGGAGGGAACATTTTTCCACACTATTGGTATCAGATAGTAGCGGTGACGAAGATACCCTAGAACCAATCCCGGATGACGGTATTGAGTGTATACCACCTAGCCAAAATGAGGTCAAAGTAGCAGTTACTCGGCTGAAGAATAATAAGGCAGCAGGAGCCGATGGGTTACCAGCCGAACTATTTAAGACCGGAGGCGACACGCTGATGAGGTGTATACATCAGCTGGTTTGTTCAATTTGGTTAGAGGAACGCATACCCGATGATTGGAACCTCAGCATATTATGTCCCGTGCACAAAAAAGGAGACAAGACAGTATGCGCCAACTACAGAGGAATAAGTCTCCTTCCCATCGCATACAAAATACTTTCCAGCGTACTGTGTGAAAGACTAAAATCTAAAGTTGGCGAGATAATTGGGCCATATCAATGTGGCTTTAGACCTGGTAAATCCACCACCGACCAGATATTCACCTTACGTCAAATCCTGGAAAAGACCCAAGAAAAACAGATCGACACCTACCATCTATTTGTCGACTACAAGGCTGCTTTTGACAGCCCCATTCGTTCAAAGGTGTTTCAAGCCATGTCTGAGTTTGGTATCCCTACAAAATTAATACGGCTGTGCAGGATGACCTTAACTGATACGCGATCTTCAGTTAAAATAGGAAAAAACCTCTCCGAGCCATTTAGTACCAAACGAGGTTTCAGACAAGGCGATAGTCTATCGTGTGACCTTTTTAATATCCTGCTAGAAAAGGTTATACGGGATGCGAATGTGAATAGAACTGGCACGCTATACACTAAACAACACATGTTACTCGCTTACGCTGACGATATAGACATCATGGGTCGAACATTGCGAGCGGTAACTGCCACCTTTGAAAAAATCGAAAAAGAATCTGCCAAAGTGGGTCTGGCAGTAAACGGCGATAAAACCAAGTTGATGGTATCAACGCACAAGACGTCCAGTAGACTCGGGCAGACAGTGGAAGTTGAAAACTACAACTTTGAGGTAGTTAGCGATTTTATCTACCTAGGTACCGCCATCAACAAAACAAACAACATCAGTTTTGAGATAAAGAGAAGAATAATACTGGCCAATAGATGCTACTTTGGACTAGGTAAGCAGTTTAAAAACAAGGCCACCTCTCGACAGACAAAAATAACTCTATACAAGACACTGATACTACCCGTGCTATTATATGGTTCCGAAGCATGGGTACTTGCGAAAGCAGATGATGCTGTGCTTGGAGTGTTTGAGAGAAAAATTCTTCGAAAAATCTATGGACCAATCTGCGTTGGCGGAGAATATCGGTGTCGTATGAACCATGAGCTGTATGAGCTGTATGCCGACATAGACATAGTCAAACGTATCAAATTACAACGATTGCGTTGGCTAGGTATGTTGTGAGAATGAATGAAGATGCTCCAGCTAGAAAGTCATTTGAATACGAACCTGGTGACGGTTCACGCAGAAGGGGAAGACCGAAACTTCGATGGAAAGATCAAGTTGAGGAAGACATCTCGAAACTTGGTGTCAGAAACTGGAGAAGAAGCGCAGAAGATCGAGGCGCTTGGAAATCTATTTTACGTTCGGCTACAGGAACAAATGTTCTGTAATAGCCACCTAAGTAAGTAAGTAAGTAATTTTTCTTTAATATTATCACCTAATTTGTAATTTAATTAATTCTTTCTTAGAGTGAATATAAAAACGAACTTAAGCTTGATTATAAAATTTTATTGTATGTAATACATAAACAGTTCGACTAATAATAATAAAATTTTCAAAATTAAAAATCGCAAAGCACCGCGCAATCTTATTTACTCAACAAAGTTTGGTTTGATACTAGATTAGTGTTAACTAAAAACGAATGTTGGGAGTAAAACAAATAAACAAAAAGTAACTTTCATTGCTAACCGACGGTTGGCTGAAGTAACAACAACATACATATAAGGTGGTAAATATTAAAAAAAAAGTAAAAATATTCAACAAGAAGGAAGCTTAAGGTAGTGGTAGACTTCGTTCTCACCAACTGACGATTGATAACACTGCTTTACAGCCTAAAAGTACCAAGAACGCCACATGCCTAGGTCGGCTAATTTGGACCTCCTGAACACGAAAAACGCTAAAAAATATTTTTCCCAAGTACCGTTTTTTAGATAACGGTACTTTAGTGTTTTTCGGTATATAGTCCCCCTCAAAGCCTTCTGTAGCCCAACGGAAAAGTCCGATCGAGATATATGGCATATCTGTGGAAAGACAATCGATTGACCTTTCCGCCGATATGCCACAAATTTCTAGCAGGCAAAAAATGTCTGAGTTATGGCACCTCAAAATTCAAAATTTGAAAATTTTTTACGTTTTTTTTCAAAATTTTTCATTTTCATTTCGTTTTTTTTCTATGTTGTGCTAAAAATCTGGAATGTTTTATTTTTTTTACCAAATGGTTTATTTAGTTGCCAACATTTTAAGCACAATTTGAAAAAAAACGGATGAAAAATAAAGTTTTTATTAAGGATTTTGTGGAATGACAATATTTTCATTTTCATTGCTCATACACTATATTCTGCGTCTATCAGTTTAAACGTTAAAAAAAAAAAAAACGAAATTTGAATTTTTGTATATGTTGGTAGCCCTTATTAACGAAAATGAAAATATTGTCATTCCACAAAATCCTTAATAAAAACTTTATTTTTCATCCGTTTTTTTTTCGAATTGTGCTTAAAATGTTGGCAACTAAATAAACCATTTGGTAAAAAAATAAAACATTCCAGATTTTTAGCACAACATAGAAAAAAAACGAAATGAAAATGAAAAATTTTGAAAAAAACGTAAAAAATTTTCAAATTTTGAATTTTGAGGTGCCATAACTCAGACATTTTTTGCCTGCTAGAAATTTGTGGCATATCGGCGGAAAGGTCAATCGATTGTCTTTCCACAGATATGCCATATATCTCGATCGGACTTTTCCGTTGGGCTACAGAAGGCTTTGAGGGGGACTATATACCGAAAAACACTAAAGTACCGTTAACTAAAAAACGGTACTTGGGAAAAATTTTTTTTAGCGTTTTTCGTGTTCAGGATGTCCAAATTAGCCGACCTAGGCATGTGGCGTTCTTGGTACTTTTCCAAATTAATAATTTGTAAAGCAGTGTAATTGAATACAAGTTTTCTCGTATTCCTTTATCTGGGTTTGGTTGGTTAAATAGATGATGCTTACAGCTAAAACACTACTCTAAGTAGATTAGATACAAGAGTGCTGATGAGAACGTGGCTGTCTAGAAAATGTGCATTCCGCTCGTGCTGGTGTCTAAAAATTAAATTTTCCCAATTTTTCTTTAATATTATCACCTAATTTGTAACTTAATTAATTCTTTCTTAGAGTGAATATAAAAACGAACTTAAGCTTGATTATAAAATTTCATTGTATGTAATACATAAACAGTTCGACTAATAATAATTAAATTTTCAAAATTAAAAATCGCAAAGCACCGCCCGAGTTTGGTTTGATACTAGATTAGTGTTAACTAAAAACGAATGTTGGGAGTAAAACAAATAAACAAAAAGTAACTTTCATTGCTAACCGACGGTTGGCTGAAGTAACAACAACATACATATAAGGTGGTAAATATTAAAAAATAAAAGTAAAAATATTCAACAAGAGGGAAGCTCGTTCTCACCAACTGACGATTGATAATTGAATACAAGTTTTTTCGTATTCCTTTATCTTGGTTTGGTTGGTTAAATAGATGATGATTACAGCTAAAACACTACCCTAAGTAGATTAGATACAAGAGTGCTGATGAGGACGTGGCTGTCTAGAAAATGTGCATTCCATTCCGCTCGTGCTTGTGTCTAAAAATTAAATTTTCCCAATTTTTCTTTAATATTATCACCAAATTTGTAATTTAATTAATTCTTTCTTAGAGTGAATATAAAAACGAACTTAAGCTTGATTATAAAATTTCATTGTATGTAATACATAAACAGTTCGACTAATAATAATTAAATTTTCAAAATTAAAAATCGCAAAGCACGCGCAATCTTGTTTACTCAACAAAGTTTGGTTTGATACTAGATTAGTGTTAACTAAAAACGAATGTTGGGAGTAAAACAAATAAACAAAAAGTAGCTTTCATTGCTAACCGACGGTTGGCTGAAGTAACAACAACATACATATAAGGTGGTAAATATTAAAAAAAAGTAAAAATATTCAACAAGAGGGAAGCTTAAGGTAGTGGTAGACTTCGTTCTCACCAACTGACGATTGATAATTGAATACAAGTTTTCTCGTATTCCTTTATCTGGGTTTGGTTGGTTAAATAGATGATGCTTACAGCCAAAACACTACCCTAAGTAGATTAGAGACAAGAGTGCTGATGAGGACGTGGCTGTCTAGAAAATGTGCATTCCGCTCGTGCTGGTGTCTAAAAATTAAATTTTCCCAATTTTTCTTTAATATTATCACCTAATTTGTAATTTAATTAATTCTCTCTTAGAGTGAATATAAAAACGAACTTAAGCTTGATTATAAAATTTCATTGTATGTAATAGAGTATAATAATTTTTAAATTCTTTCTAAAACAAAATTTAATACTTGATATTGTGATTGATAAGTATCCAAAGGTATGTTAGGATCCATAAAAACTTCCAAAACAAGGAATGTTTTTGTTTGGTTGTGAAAAGGAATTGCAACATATCAAAATTGAAAGATGTTCATAAACTTTAAATAAATTTATATTTTCCGAAAGTTTCCAGTTTCCACAAGTGAAATTATCTTGAAATATGGAAAACCATTTACTTTTATAACTTCAATTTCTTCATTATTCATTTTCATATTCCTTAATTCAATTTCTAATGATGACTAAGAATCGCCAACTGTTTAAAATATTGCCAAAAAGTCGCCACGTTCCCAAATCAAAAATTTGATCGCCAATTGAAATTGAAAATTGCAACGTTTGGCGAAAAATCGTCATATCTGATAAGTCTGATAGTAAATATTAAATGGTGACGGACGACGTGTTTCAGGGTTGGAAAAAGTAATACTTCATTTTTGGTAAAAGGTGGTAAATTTTCTACTGTGTTGTATTAAATAGTAGTATACCGTAGTAAGTCTGCTGGTGCTGATTCTCGCTAAACAATAGTGTGAAATTATTCTCCATTATGGTGTTGGTTTTTTGATAATCAATTGTTTGACAATACTCGCATTGTGGTGTTGGTTCTTGCTAAAGAACCGTTTGGAATGACTCTCCATTAGAAGTTTGTTTATCATTACTCACCATCCAATGGTGATTCTTTTAAACCATCGTTTGAAAATATTCAGCATTGTGGTGTTGGGTTTTGCTAAACCGGCAAAACTCACCATGGTTGAAGGTTGTGTTCCCATATGTTGTCACTTTATTAAAATTCCATACGATCTTCGCTGGTGTTAATATTATTATTAGTAGACTCTAGCTCTGCGGTGAAAATTTTAATGCTAAAAGAGCAACTAAACCAAGTGGATTTATGCTGATTATTGAATAATTTTTTAAATTTGTTCTTCTTCCTCCAATGAAACTGAAATATTGTTACTCTCAATATTTTAGCATGAAGCTAAACTAGATTGCACAAGATTTCATAATTCGTCTATGGCTTGCTTAAAAGAAAAATGCAATTAATCTAAGAAGAAACTAACAATAACATAATTTTATAGCCAATATTTTGCCCAAGTTTGCTTTGAAAGTATTCCACACCAATTGTAGGTAATACTCTATAGTAGCACCTATAAAGCAAGCTATATACGATGCGATGAGTAGTACAACCAATTCTATGAATCATCTGTATGCTGTTTCGTTTGCTAAAAAGTTTTTCTGGGTCAGTTTAATGAGGCGATTTTTGACAGATTCAATATCTTCTGATGTTATTTCTGGTGAAGATATTCGAAGTTGAGTCCTGTTTGAACCTTTATTTCTCCAAAAGCGTATTGCGTATGCTAATACTCGATAAGCACGTGATAAATTTGAATATCGATTTAATGGGTCTTCAAATGTGGTTGTGGTTAACGTCTTTACTGTTTGTGTTCTATTTTTGTGTCATCTGGCCTAATTGGTGTGGGCCATTGACTTTTAGGCAATTTCAGCCACGTGGGTCCAAACCACCATAGGTTGTGGGATTCAAGTTCATTTGGGGTACAGCCTCGGCTGGCAATGTCTGCTGGGTTATCTTTTGAGTCAATGTGATATCAATTTTCGGATCCGACTTTATCAATTATTTCTGAGGTACGATTGGCTACGAATGTGTTCCATACATATGACGGTTTCTTTTGCCATGATAATACGATTGTAGAATCGATCCATAAGTGTGTTTCTAGGATTGCGATTTGTAAATCCGGTAACAATCCTGCGACTAAATTTGCCAGTAATACCGCTCCACAAAGCTCTAAGCGGGGTAGTGATAATGTTTTAAGAGGAGCTACGCGAGTCTTTGACACAAGGAGTGAGGTATTAACGTAACTTTCACTCTGTACCCGTATGTACAGAATATGCCTTTTCTGAGGCGTCGCTGTATTCGTGAATCTCTATATAGCATGAGGGTGCATAATGTATCCCACGTGGGATCTTGATTGTGTTAATTTTGGGACAGTTATTTACAAATTTGTTTCCATTTCTGTTCTGTGATGGGTTTCAACATATCGTCTCAATCGATTTTATCTATCCATATTTGTTGCATAATTAACTTAGCATCTGATATGACTGGCGCAAGCCATTCGCATGGGTCAAAGAATTTGGCAATTGTAGACAACACTTCTCTTTTGGTGTGTGTTGGCTTAAATTCGATGTCTGGAGCCGTGAATGTAAAGAACTCTGAAGAAATGTTCCATTTTATCCCAAGAGTCTTTGGTCCATCATTTTCGTATAAGTTCAACCAATCGAGTGGTAACAGGGACTCATTTGGCAGATCCTAGATAACACGAGGGTCATTTGAGTTCCATTTCATAAGGTCAAAACCAGCAGATTTTAGAACGTTCGTAAGTTCCTTTCGAGGTGTAATGGCGTTGTTTAAAGTGTGGCCACCTGCTAACGGATCATCTACGTAGATATTTTCTTTCAAAATTTGTTCTGCAAGGGGATGTGTGTCTTGTACTTCTTCAGCAAGTTGAAGTAGCGTTCTTATGGCCAGAAACGGTGCACAATTTACTCCAAACGTCACAGTAAGGAGTTCGTAATCCTCAATAGGATCTTTGGGTGATTTACGAAACAATATTCGTTGATATTTGGTTTGAGTTGGGTCAATAAGTATTTGGCGATACATTTTTGTTATGTCGGCTGTGTAGACAAAACGGTGAAATCTCCACTTCAATCTCAGAAGATCAAGATTTTGCTGAAGAATGGGTCCGGGATATAAAATGTCATTAAGAATATTCTTATTTGACGTCGGGCTGGAGGCGTTGAAAACTACTTTAAGCTTCGTTGTCAGCCTGTCGGGTTTTATTACTGCGTGATACGGCAAGTAATAATTTGGTGCCTTATATATATCCTGGGGGAGACCTTTGTCATGTGTCGTATTGTTCTTTGAGGTCGGGTTTTTGACTTGGCATGCGCTCCATTCTCAAAAACTGGGCCATGGCTATGTTTCGAGAAGAGCCTATGTCTTCTCCTTTTTTAAAGGGTAGGGTAACAATATACCTTCCCACTATGTTTCTAAGCGTCGTAGCTTTAAAGTTGTTTTCACATATTGTGTCCTCGTTTGACCTCAAAATCTTTTTTGAGGTTTCCTCCACCTCCCAAAAGTGTGTAAGGATTATATCGAGGGACGACATATTGAGCAGTGAAATGGTTGTTTTTGGTTGAGTCCTTTTTTAAATTGGTCCCCCCACAATCCAGCCAAATGCTGTTTTTTGTGCCAAAAGAGATCCAATAGACCGCATCAGTGTTTCCATGCAACATATGCTCGGTCAAAAGTCGAGGCCTATTAGCAGGTCGATGGGTCGGTTTTGATTAAAGTGAGGGATTGCAAGTTCTAATTTAGTAGCCTCACTGATTTGCCTCGAGTCTAACATTTGCGGTGGTAAATTAGAAGGGAAGGTCTTAAGGACCGGCGCACACTATGGCCACTGCGGCAATAAATCAATTTGGACCTGCTTTTCGATTTTGATGATTTTTGCACAGATGGTTAAAAACTATCTAAAGGTCATGTGTGAAAAATTTCATGCAAATATCTCCATTGGTTTTCTGCCCCGAGCAGCGCAAAGTTGAAGTATGTGAACAAGTCTCAAATGTGATAGTTTTCTATGTCATATTCAAAAGCCTGTTACTTATAAACTATACACCGAATGTACCTTATAAGTAATTTTTTAATTAAAATGGACATTAAGCATTATATGTAAATTAAAAAAAAAAAAATTAAAAATTTAAAAAAAAAATTCTTTTGACAATATATTTTAAACCAAAAATAAAAACATGTATGATTTTCCGTTAGACTTTTAGTTGTGTGCGAAGCAGTGCGACACATGGAGTCCTATACCAAATTAAAGCTGAGAGTCTCAGCTAACAGACTAAAAAAAAAAAACCTGCCCCAATTTGCCCGCCACCGAAAAAACAATGAAAAACCAAAAAATTACAGTAAAAAATATGCGTTATGCGTTATTTTACTCGTACAAAAACAACTGTGCATTCTTTCTTTCTTATCCACAATTAGTTGCAGTCAGGCAATAGACGCTGAGAAATTCCAAATATATTGTATAGACACGGCAAAATTGTACATTGATTTGTATGGAAAATTTTTATATTGGAGTTGTACGACGGGTGGGTGTTACAGTGGGCGGATTTTCTTCATATTTTCAAAACAGCATTTAATAGATGTTATATGCATTTTTGCGAAAAATAAACATATTGCATATAAAGATATTGCATTTTCGAAATATCGTTTGTATGGGAGGTGGGCGTAAAAGTGGGCGGATTAAGTTCATATTTTCACGAGGTCATTCTACAATTATAATATTAATGTTTTATGAAAATTGAGTTAATATATTTAAAATCATGGAAGTTATGCCACATTTTCTATTTAAATTGTATGAGAGGTGGGCGTAAAAGTGGGCGTATTTTTGTAAAAAAAAAATTGAAATTCTTAAAAAATTTAAAATAAATGTATGCAAAATTTCATGAAGCTCCGCTACCTCCTTGATTTAAGACCATTAAATACACTACACGGCCACAGTGTGCGGCGCCCAGACTTCTAATTTAAAACTAGGGTCCACGCGGGAGCAAAGGTTAAACAAGCAGGCTTTGGTTGAAGTTTCTGAAATTGTTTGACTCAAGCCTGAAACGTGTACTAAGTTTGGTTTAGTGGGTTGATTATGAACCAGGGTCGATGATAGCTCTTGCCTGGAATCGTTGACCTCTTGTTTCGATGTGAACTAAGGCAGTGAATAATAAACTTTCTCTATCTTGTAAATTTAATGAGGATTGATTTTCTTCTCGTAGGGTCAAGGACGTATATTGTGGAATGTGTGATTGGTTAGTGGACTGTATTAAGTTATTTCGTGCTACGGCACTTGTACTTGGCTGCTCATCAGCACTATTATTGGCTAAGCTGTTAGACAGGGTCGCGTATGACTTGTGCAATAAAGTGTTATGCCTTTGTTTGCACAATCTGCAGCTGAATTTACTTTTACACTCCTTGACGCTATGGTCTGTCGACAGACAATTATAACAAGAATTTGTGATTCTAACTGTATGGATTCTATCATTTACGGTTTTTTGTAAAAATTTAGGGCATGATCTCAATGGGTGAGGTTCCTTACAATGTTGACATTTGTGAAATATGGGTGGTGCGATTGGTTTTGTTTTTGTTTGGGTCGCGTTTATTTGAAACGTGTGAACTCTTTTTTTGTTTAGGCTATTTTTTCCAATCTCTGGCTTAAAGAGATTTAATTTTTCTTTAGATGGTTTAATATTACACACGGATTCTAGAACTTTGAATTTATGGGTCAGAAATTTATCGAATTCTTCCCATTTAGGAAATTCAGCACAATCTGCACTAGAGTCTTCAAACTCTTGCACGAGGGTCCTGGGAAGTTTTTTGCGAGCAGATAAAAATTAAAAATGACTCCCACGTTGCTGTATTAACTCCTAATACTCCTAGAGTTTTCCTAGAGTCATTTATTGTGCGCTGTAATTTTTTATTGATGCACTTGAGTCTGTCGCACTTGATGCACTTGAGTCTGGGACGTGAGATATGACATCTCTGGCTTCGGCACCTGTTTTTTGAGTCAAATAAAATAGCCTTTCAACGTTTTTGACTTTCGGATTACGAATGTACATATATGGCTGTGAATAGATCACGAAAACTGGGCAATAATTTGTAATCGCCGAAAAACGTGTCGGTGTCACAAGATGGTAGCCTTAAAAATGAAGAGTCACTTTCAAACGGGACATTTGATTGTCGCTCGGTTTTTTCCACGATTGGTTCAGACAACGCTTGGATTTCAGCCATTATTGATCCGGAACACGTTTTGTATGCGGATAAAGCTTTTTTGTATCTATCGCGAAGTTTGTTTTTATCTATGGGTTGCTCATTGTCCTCCCGTTGTCCATCCCGACATTCTTCGTAGGCCCTCTTCACCTGATTCCAAATAGACTCGAGTTTTACACGAACGACTTGTAGCGAATGAAGGTTGTCCTCAGCCCTGCCTTCTGAATAGCTTGTTTCAAAGTCCAGAAGGTCGTTTGTACAATTTACAAATTTTTCAAGAGCCATTATTTTTTGTGGGTCAAAACGATGAAAATAAAATTATTTATTTATTTTGAAAAAAAGTCCCTGCTAGCGATTTAACAAAAAGCAGTATCGAAAACTTTTAATTATTTAAAATTCCAATAATTATTCAAGGGTATTTTATGTTTCCCCGTTAAATTTAAATTTATTGCAACAATGGCAACTCTTTTTTATTTTTTGCTCTTCTCTGCCGTTGATCGCGGCAGTACTTTTGGCTGCGTTCTACTTTTTTGTTAGTTTATATATTTGAATATTTATATTATGTTTCGTACTTACTTTTTGTTGTTGGGTATTTTTTCTCTTACTTGAAACGGTGTATTCTTGTTACATTTTGGATGGGTCTTTATTTTTTTTGTAACACTATATACGGATCGAAGTGACCAAAAAATGTTGAGGAATTTATAGGGTTGGTTCTTTTAAACGAAAAATAAAAACTCCGTTTTTAAATTTTTTGTTTTATTTATTAAACAGTTTTTTTTTTGTTTTTATAAAATAATTTTAATAGTTTGAAATAGGTTTAAGTTTCACTATTTTTCATATGTTGCAATATTTTATTTGTTTTAAATAGTTTTACATTTTTAAATAGTTGTAAGTTTCTAAACTGTTATTTGGTGTTAAATAGTTTTAAGTATTATCTAGTTTTAACTTAGTTTAATTTTGCTTTAAAAATATTTATTTTTAATTTTAGAGAAAAATTCACTTCCACAAATTTATTTATTTATTCAAATGTATTTTTTCTTTTCACAATATTATTAGATTTTTAGTTCACAGTTTTTAGTTGTTATAATTCACCTTGAAAGTCTACGAAACAATAATCAAAAAATGCAAAAAAATAACTGTTTTAAAAAGAGTACATACAAAACAGTGTTGGTGTTATATTACTATCAATAGTGATGAGCAAAACCGGATGGGTAAAAAGTTGGGCATTTATAAACACAGAGTATTATAATTTTTAAATTCTTTCTAAAACAAAAGGTATGTTAGGATCCATAAAAACTTCCAAAACAAGGAATGTTTGTGTTTGGTTGTGATAAGGAATTGCAACATATCAAAATTGAAAGATGTTCATAAAGTTTAAATAAATTTATATTTTCCGAAAGTTTCCAGTTTCCACAAGTAAAATTATCTTGAAATATGGAAAACCATTTACTTTTATAACTTCAATTTCTTCATTATTCATTTTGATATTCCTTAATTCAATTTCTAATGATGGCTAAAAATCGCCAACTGTTTAAAATATTGCCAAAAGGTCGCCACGTTCCCAAATCAAAAATTTGATCGCCAATTGTAATTGAAAATCGCAACGTTTGGCGAAAAATCGTCATATCTGATAAGTCTGATAGTAAATATAAAATGGTGACGGACGACGTGTTTCAGGGTTGAAAAAAGTAGTATTTCATTTTTGGTAAATGGTGGTAAGCTTGCTACTGTGTTGTATTAAATAGTAGTATTTTTGCTAATCAATTGTTTGACGATACTCTCATTGTGGTGTTGGTTCTTGCTAAACAACCGTTTGGAATGACTCTCCATTTGAAGTTTCTGTTGCCATTTGTCGTCACTTTAACAACTGTTTATCTTTACTCATCATCCACTGGTGATTTCTTAAACAATCGTTTGAAAATATTCAGCATTGTGGTGTTGGTTTTGCTAAACCGGCAAGACTCACCATGGGGTTATGATTATTGCTAATCTACTGATTAGCATGACTCACCATTTGAAGGTTGTGTTCCCATATGTTGTCAGTTTATTAAAATTCCATACGATCTTCGCTGGAGTAAATATTATTATTAGTAGACTCTAGCTCTGCGGTGAAAATTTTAATGCTAAAAGAGCAACTAAACCAAGTGGATTTATGCTGATTATTGAATAATTTTTTAAATTTGTTCTTCTTCCTCCAATGAAACTGAAATATTGTTACTCTCAATATTTTAGCATTAAGCTAAACTAGATTGCACAAGATTTCATAATTCGTCTATGGCTTGCTTAAAAGAACAATGCAATTAATCTAAGAAGAAACTAACAATAACATAATTTTATAGCCAATATTTTGCCCAAGTTTGCTTTGAAAGTTTTCCACACCAATTGTAGGTAATACTCTATAGTAGCACCTATAAAGCAAGCTATATACGATGCGATGAGTAGTACAACCAATTCTATGAATCATCTGTATGCTGTTTCACAAACAATACAATTTATCGTGCGATTTCATGTACAACTTCATTTAACAACCCAAAGTAAGATGGCGTTCAATATTCTTAAACATGCTATAGTTGACATCGCCCGCAAATAATATTAATATTCAATGTTAACTGCAAGGTAGTCAAAACAATACTAAACACAAATAGTACTAAAATCGCATGCGAGAGGCACATAAACGTTGCGACGTGTTGGTACAACTTGACAAAAAATCAAAACTTTTTGATCTTTCGTACAACCGACACATAACTTTAATTCAATCAGGCCACAAACGTTACAATTCATTTGAAACTCGCGTACAACTGCAATGGCGCTTGCTTTAAAAAGTATTTTTTTTAAGCTATTAATTTTAATTTCCTGTTTACACACATATTTCTAACGCCATCTGTTGCAAACCATTGACCATTGGTTTACTACTATCAATCACTTGACGTTTACATTATTATTTGTTTACACGCTATTTAAACATTTTTTGGAATAAGACCGTAAAATCACGCGAGCCAAGCTATATTTAAAGCTGTAGAAAGATCATTTTCGCCATTTTCAAGTCATTAGTCGTCCATCAATTACAATAGCTTTATTTCTTGATTTTTCTTATTTTGTGAAAATTTAAAGTGTTTTTCGTTAAGTTTATTTGAGGAGGATCAGGTAAAGAGTGTTTCTACCTACAAAAATACAATTCTTTCCTTCAAATATAAAGATCAGAATCCTAAGGTAAATAATAATTATTTAATTTTGTTTTACTATTTCATTTGGAATTAGCATTTTTATATTTTTTCAAATTGGACGAAATTTTGTTTATATGAAACTTTCATTTAACAGGCATAATTTGTTTTCTCACAGAGTGGGTTTCTTTAAATATTCAAATTCTCATTTATAAAAAGGTGCCAATCATTAATGGTAATTATAAAAAAACCTCTCTTAGAAAACCCAGAAAAAAAGAAATAATAATAAATTTATAAATGTTTATTTAGATTTGGCACCTAATTACACTTACATACATTACATCCATTAATTATACATATCTACATACTTAAAAATAAAATTGAGGAGTTTTGAGAACTAAATTTGGGATCAGCAAAGTTAATTTGGTTCTTGGTTCATGCGGTAAAGTGGTTGTAAGCTGTAAGGAAAGAATGTGTGACATTTGTGAAGTCTGGTGATCAAAACTGTTTTTAAAATATAACTTTATAGTATGTAACTAGTGAAACAAGTTATTAAAAATTGCAATATGATGGAAAAAAGGTATTATAAAGTTAAAGTAATAATTAAAACCTTCATAATTTGAAGAAAAAATCCGAAGAGTAAAGAGTGATAGAAACTGTTAAGTTACACTTTCCTAAAAAAAGAAAATTGTCAAAAATATATGCAAAACTAAATATAAAGAAAATATTGAAATAATTGTACTTGGAGTTAAAAATCATAAAATTAAAAAAAAGAGAAGAAATAGAAAATTTTATTTAATATTTGCTCTAAATGTTGATTATATAAAATATTAACTTATCATTAAACCGTGTAGTTGAGGAATTTTAGTGATCTTTTTTTTATGTGAGTGTGTGTATACATGCAATCCAATTGCATTAAAATAAAAGCCTACATAACATACATACATATATATAAATGATCTGAAAATGTTACATATTAACTAATTTTAATCTGGCAATGCCCTCATAATTTTTAGCTTTTTTATTTTATTTAACATAGTTTTTATCAGTAAATGATATTTTAATGCAATTGTAATACATACATACATATCATATATACAATTGTAAAGCTGTTAAGCGAAAATAATTTATATTTTGTGTTAATTAAATTCAATGTAATCATTATAATTGAAATTGTGTCTCTTCAAATTTGTGCAGAGTTACTCTTAAAAAAAAACCCTGCAGTTACATCGAATCTCTTCATTACAATCATTCCTGTAAGCTGTACTCAACGAAAGATCTTTCATCGTGGGAGCATTCATATCATAATGTAAGTCTCTTTATTATATTTTTTTATTTTATTTTAATCTGTTTGTTTACATATTTGCATATTTTGTATTAATTAATATCTCTTATACAAGTCTGCACAAATTCCTTTTAGTTGTTTACCCAACGTATTACCCAATTGTTTATTTTGTACAGAAAATAATATCATATTTTAGAAAATTTTAATATGGTCTCCACCAAACAGTTTTTGTTTAAAAATTGTATGTTAATTGTAATGTTTATTTTTAAGCACAAAACATTAATTTCTTGTTAAAAAATTTTTGTTTTTTTTTATTTGGTTATTATATTTGAATCAATATTGTTTTTCTATTATTTAATTTATTTCATTTAATTTTAGAGTGAATTCTTTGTTTTATAAATAAATTCATAATGAATTGTGATTAATTTTATTTTATTGTTTGAGTTAGAACTCTTTGTTGCAGTTTCGCTGAGAATATTTTATGGGATTACTAGTTGATTTTGTTTTGGTTTTAATTTTAGTAATCATGGCTGGATGGGCAAAAGATTGTGTCAACGACATCTTAGATTCAATCGAAATTCCTTTGAAACTAATTTATTATTTCCCCTTTTTGCTATTTCTTTTCCCTTTCCCTTAATATTATTGCATGCAAACAATAAAATTTTATTGTAGCCATTTAGTTAGAAGCAGCCCGAATAGTGATATTACAAGTTAATTCAACCAATTTAATCTGTCTTTATGTCGATTTAATTTTGTCTATTCGGCTCCTCCTTTATACTACATTTCCTAGACTCAATCCTAATCCAACTAGGTAACTTACTGCGTCCGATTTGTATGTACGACCTGATAAAGTTCTCCAAACCATTTCAAATTGAAAAAAAATTTCAGGTTCAGCTAATAGCTTGCCAGTAGATAGTTTTATTTATCGGGTAGAGGCGTTGACAGGGCAAACATTATATGGTGATTTTCATTTATTATGTAGTAATGCCGGTGCTTTGTTTGAAGGAAAAGCTAACGATTGGTTTTGGCGATTGCATCAGAAGGGTCCAAAAATTACGTGGCAACCTATTAGCTATTACGTAAATTGAAGGAGCCTATTGATGATAGTACATTAATGGAGATTTTGAGGCGTAATTTACTGCCGGAGATTCAGCACTAAATTCTAAATACGCAGATATATAGCGTGCAGCATCTTCGGGATATTGTTCGAAGACGTGAATTTTTCGTAGCTAATGTTCGTAGAAAACACGGCGTTAGTTTTTCAAAAGTACCTCTAATTCAGAAACGTGTTTCAGAAATTGATAAAAGCTCAGAAATTTATGATGAGACTGATTTAGATTATGACACCGGTGATGTTGCAGAATTAAAGTTAGTTTGCTGGAATTGCCAGAAAACTGGTCCTAGATACCAGGACTGCTTGTCAGAACGCTCTGTGTTCTGGCGGTAAGCCAGACACTTATAAACCGAACTGTAAAAATTGTCAATCAAAAAACTTAAAAATCAGTGCGCAGAAAAGTGCACAAAAGAAAGCAACTCCACAAATGGAGATGTAAGTCCAGTTATTCAACCAGCAATACAAATTCTTCCTAATTTAATCAGAAATAACACTAATGCCAACTTCAATGGCTCAAGACAACAAAAACCTGCCGTAAATACATCTAGTTGTAGTTTAAATACAGATTTTTCAAATTTACCAAACATTTTCAAACCTTTTCACATTAGATTGAAAGAGTACTATCTTATTCGAGATCGAATTTTTAACAGTAAATCAAAACTTAATAGATCTTCTTTACGTATAAAAAAATTTTGGCAAAAGGTCAAGCAACTTAAGCGGAAATTTGTGTCATCTATATTAGATAAGCCACATGATGTACGACCATTTGCTGAGGTAAATCTCTTTGGTAAAAGCCTCAAATAATGTTGGACACTGGCGAATCAATAAGCTGCATTGGTTTTGATGCAGCAATAAAATTCTTGTCGTCAGGAGCAAAATATAAAAGAATTACATCATCTGTTAAAACGGCTGATGGGAAAAACCAGAGAGTAGTGGGTTTTGTGGATACTGTCATTTGTTTTAAGGAAGTGGAAAAGCCTATCACAATATTTATCATCCCTAGCCTTGAAAGAGACTTATTCTTGGGTATAGATTTTTGGCAGCTATATAATTTGCTTCCTAAGGGTTTTAATAACTTTTGTGTTTTAAATTCAAATTCATCTTTAAGCGAGTTAAAGAATCAGGTTCCTCTTACTCAGATTCAACAGCAACATCTCCAGCAGGTAATTAATTTGTTTCCCTCATTTGCTAAGGAAAGACTAGGAAAAACGTCTATTTTAAATCATGTTATTGATACTGGTGACGCAAAGCCAATTAAACAAAGACATTTTCCTATTTCTCCAGCCGTTGAAAAATTGATCTATGAGGAGTTAGATCGTATGTTGTCTTTAGGCGTTATTGAACAGTCTAATAGAGCGTGGTCCTCACCTGTTGTTTTACATAGAAAACCAGGCAAGAATAGGCTATGTTTAGATATTCGCAAACTTAACGCGGTAACAATAGCCGATGCTTATCCCCTTCCTCAGATAGATGGCATAATAAGTAGACTTCCAAAAGCCGAATTCATAACCAGTCTTGACCTCAAGGATTATTTTTGGCAGATTCCGTTGGAGTTGGGATCTAGAGAGAAAACAGCATTTACTGTACCTGGTAGGCCGCTTTATCATTAAGCATTAAACATATTCAAGACAGCAAGCTACCGACTACAATCTGTCAAAATTAAAATGCACGCGTTTTAATGAAAATGATTATTTTGGCGACAGCACAGCTACACGGCTACACGAACACCGTTGTGTTTGGCGCCAACTTAGATTTATTTCTATTTTTGCTGGCTACAAAAAATAACTTAGTGATGTCATCAAGGAATATAAAAAATCGTTTGTTTTGTGAATTTTGGATTTTCTAACGCTTTACAAGCACATCTTTGATTTAAAAAGCGCTGAAAAAATTTAAAGTGGCACCACTAAAATAAAAAAGAAACAGCTGTTCTTTTTCTCAAGAATTTATTTCAGTTGTGGACGGTGATTATTTTAGTTGTGATTTGTAAGTACATAATGTTTATTTTTGTTGCAGATTTATATTATTTCTAAATTTCAGGCAAAGCATGGACATAGATGAAAAAATCATAGAAGAAGTGCGCAGTCACGTAATTTTATACGACCTCGGCCAGTCTGACTACAAAAATGTTAGAAGAAAAGAGCAGGCCTAGAGGGAAGTGGCAGCTAACCTGAAATTAAATGGTAAGTCAATTTGTATAAATATTTCCTTCAAATTTTCATCGCAAATGCTGTTACAGAGCTGGAGCTGGAGATGGAAGGGACTCAGAGACTCTTACAAAATATGTAAGAGATTGCAACAAGTCGCTTCTGGGAGTGGAGCTGCATCGTTAAAAAAGAAGTGGAGATATTTTGATGCGATGTCATTTTTAGATGATGTTACCAGCTCACGACGGTAAGTTTTATTCCGCCAATTACAATGTATTCATATATATGTAAATATGTACAAACATTCTTTATTTCATATTTCTGTGTACCTTCCAGTACAATTGGTAATATATTCAACACTGAAGATCTAGTCGAAGAGATCGACTGTGACACTCAGTTATCAGTACCTGATTCGTACACGTCCAGCGGATTACGAGGAAAAAAGGTTTGTACCTGACATTTGTTATTTTTACCATTGTCATAGTTTTTATATTTGTATTTAGAAAGATGACAGCCAAAAATTTCAGAAATTCCTTGATTTGGCTGCATCAAGTATTGCTGAGATAAGTGGATCAGGAGAAAAGCAGGATTCCACCGCACTGCATTTCGCTAGCTTAGCTGCTAAAATAAAAGAAGCTGGCATGCCACCAACTTTAGTAAATACGCTGGAAATGAAGGTATCTAACTTATTTTTACCGAAATTGAAAACTATTTTAAAGAACAACATTTGTAGTTACTTAGGTTTTATTCTTTTGATTTTTATATTAATTGATTTTTTATTTATTTTTTTAATATTGGATTTTGTGTGCTCCGTTTTAGTTGTGTTATTTTTATATTAATTGATTATTTGTGATTGGTTATTTTTATATTAATTGATTTTATATAAATTTTTTTTAATATTGGATTTAGTGTGCTTCGTTTTAGTTATGTGATATTTTGTTTTTTTATTTTGCTTTTTAAATTTATTTTTAAATTTATTAATAAAAATTATTTTATAAATGAAATTTAAAAAAAAAAATTGGGTTGGTTTTATTTTTGTTGTGTAATATCTTTTGTTTTTTCTTTGGCTTTATAAAATGATTTTATTTTTGATTTTTAGTTATGAATATTGCGTTTTGTTTTGTATACAATGTTTGGTTTTCTAGTTTTTAATTTTTTGAAAAATATTTTGTTTGTTGTTAACAGGAATTAATAAGTTTGCTAAAATTACAGTTGCTACCGTTGGTACCCCGTTGGTACCATCACTGCTGTATAAACTATTGGGAGGTGACGCGCGTTTAACATTGCCAGGACTTTTTAAATAAATCACTTTTTTTACAAGGCTTTTTATATTACTTTTATTAACCAATAAAATGATTTAAGTACAAAAAACAAAATATGCGTATTATTACACAGAATTATTTGCTAGGAAATATTTTAGGATATCGCGAAGTTGAAATGCTGTTGTAGAAGAACGGTTAGCTGATCTAGGTTGGTATGATGGTAAGGGATGAATTTGTTCCCTCCACTGACCCTGAATTTCTCGGTGATCAATTGAGTGGTCAACAAGCTCAATAGCGAAATTATTCCTGTCATTTTGCAGCATTAAAAAGTTATGAAGTACTACTGTGGCTAAGACAATTTTGTCTACATTTTTCGAACACATATGTATCGTTGTATGTAATACCCTCCATCTGTTGGCCAAAATGCCAAAGGCATTTTCAATATGCACTCGAGCTTTAGACAACATTGTATTAAATTTGTCTTTATCCTGTGGTAAGTTATGTCCGGGAAATGGTCGCATTAAATTATTTTTTAAAGGGAATGCGCTATCACCGACAAAATAATAGGGGAACATTGTAGAAGTTTCTGGTAAGTTAGCAGAGTGAGGAACTTCAAAAGTACCGTTCAATAAATTTTTTCCAAAATCACTTCGAGCAAGTACGCCACCATCACTCTGACTACCTAAAGCCCCGACATCTATGTGTGTAAAAACGTAGTTAGCATCACATGCTGCCATTAATACAATGCTAAAATTTTTTTTGTAATTGAAATACAAGGAACCACTTTTCTTTGGACAAACTACACGTACATGTTTCCCATCAATAGCTCCTATGGCTTGTCTATTGGAATATCGCTGCACATTTTAATTTAAAAGGGCCAACAACAAATTAAAATTCTGTCCGCCCATACGAGTTGCTTTAAAAAAATGCTCTTCATCCCTTTCCATTAATTGCTGCACACACGTTTTATAGAACCCTTCTTCATCGCGGGTTAGATTCACCGGGCGAATCCACCACCTCCGACTGCTTTTTTTATGAAGCTTGTAGGCTTCATATACTTCAGCTGCAATACGAGTTATTTTAGCTATTTTAGTTACAACATTTTCTTCAGCCATTATCAAGCAACACCAATAATAATAATTTTAATACGTATCGAAATGTCAAACTTTAATATCAGCTGCTGACATTGTTGCTGCCGTTTCCAAAATAATTAAGTAGCTGGCTACACGGCGACAATTGTTGCCAACGCCATTTGTAGTCGTGAAGTCGTGTAGCCTGCTGTCGTGAAAGTGTTTAATGCTTTACACTGTCATGCCTTTCGGCCTTTGTAATGCCCCTCAAACCATGTCACGTCTCATGGATAAAGTAGTACCGCCGACTCTCAGGACAGAAGTGTTCGTTTATCTGGATGATCTTCTGATCATTTCGGATACGTTTGAAAGGCACCTTGAGGTTCTAAGGGTTATTGAAAGAATTCGGGAATCAGGACTGACCATTAATGTAGGAAAAAGTAACTTTTGTGTCCCTGAAGTAAAATATTTAGGTCATGTGGTGGGTAACGAGGTCATTCAGACGGATCCGGAAAAACTATCCGCTATAACTGCTTTCCCAGTTCCGCGATCTCTAAAACAAGTCCGAAGATTTTTGGGAATGACCGGATGGTACCGGAAATTTATTAGGAACTACGCGTCTATTACTACGCCTATGACTGATTTGTTGAAAGGGAAACGTAAATTTGTATGGACTGATGAAGCCCAAAAAGCTTTTGAGGTTTTAAAAGCCCACCGCTCCCGTGTTGCATAGCCTAGACTTTACAAAACCATTTTATATACATTGTGATGCCAGTAAAAAGGGTATAGGAAGTGTGCTGGTCCAGAAGAATGCGGAGGGTTTAGAGATTCCGGTGGCGTTCATGTCAAAGAAAGTTAACCAAGCCCAACGTAATTATTCAGTGACCGAGCAAGAATGCCTGGCAGCTTTGCTAAGCGTTAAAAAGTTTAGACCATATGTCGAGGGTCATGAGTTCACGATTATCACTGATCATGCGCCTTTAAAGTGGCTCATGTCCCAGAGGGGATACAACTTTAACATTCAGCATAAACGTGGTAGTTTGAACGTAGTTCCGGATACTTTGTCTAGGGCCAATACTGGCGACTTGTCCACCTTAGGCCTCGAAAGTTTGACAGATTCGCATGGGGAAGGTGGAGATCTTGTAGACCTTAGTTCCACACATTTTCAATCTGACAAGTACAAGCAACTTTTAAACGAATTACGGGGGAGGTTAGACCAGTTACCTGACTTGAAAATAGTGGACGGTTACATTTACAGACGTACTGAACATGCTACTGGGGAGAAGATACATGATGATTTGGTTTGGAAACTATGGATTCCGAAGGATATGATTCCTGAGTTACTTTTTAAAGCTCACAACGACCCTTTATTGGCACATCGTGGCATTAATAAGACACTTGAGAAAATCCGGCGATATTATTTTTGGCCTTATCCTAGGTCAAGAGCAGGGAATGTGGGAATTTTTATCGTATTAGACCATTTTTCGAAGTTTCCATTCTTGAAAGCAGTAAAAAAATTTACTACAGATGTTGTAATTAAATATTTAGAGGAGGAATTGTTTCACACATTTGGTGTACCTGAAACCGTTGTCTCAGACAATGGTTCGCAATTTAAGGCGAAACAGTTTAGTGATTTTCTAAAAAAATATGGAGTGAATCATATGTTCACTGCCGTGCATGCACCTCAAGCCAACGCATCTGAGCGAGTAAATCGCTCTGTGTTGTCAGCAATAAAGTCATACGTGAAACCAGACCAAAAGAATTGGGATGAGCTCCTCAGCCATATAAGCTGTGCATTGCGGTCATCTGTGCATTCTGCTATCGGTACTTCACCCTACTATCTAACCTTTGGTCAAAATATGATCACTAATGGTGCTACTTACCCTTTATTACGTCAACTTGAGTTGTTGGAAAATCGATCAGTTCGTTTTGATAGAAATGATTCAAGGCAAATTATGGCACGGAGAGCATCTAACTTAATGCAAAAACAATTTGAGCGTAACGAGAGGTCGTACAATTTGAGATACAGAGAGGTGTCTTATGAAGAGGGTCAAGATGTTTTCCGGCGTAATTTCAAGGCAAGTAATTTTGAGCAAGGATATAATGCGAAACTTGCTCCGACCTTTGTGAAAGCTAGAGTGTGTAGGAAAATAGGTAATTGTTATTACGAGCTTGAGGATCTAAGTGGAAAACTGATAGGAAAATACCACGCTAAAGATATAAGACAATGATTTTAGAACAATATTAATTTGTGATTTTTAATTTTAAAAGCAAGCGGTGTCAGCCTTGGGCTTTGCCTCCTTCAAACCACAAAGTCTGCTTCTAGTGGGGGGGTGTTGTAATGACACTTGCTTTAAAAAGTATTTTTTTTATGCTATTAATTTTAATTTCCTGTTTACACACATATTTCTAACGCCATCTGTTGCAAACCATTGACTTTATTGGTTTACTACTATCACTCACTTTACGTTTACATTATTATTTGTTTACACGCTATTAAAACATTTTTTGGAATAAAACCATAAAATCACACGAACCACAAATGGAGATGTAAGTCCAGTTATTCAACCAGCAATACAAATTCTTCCTAATTTAATCAGAAATAACACTAATGCCAACTTCAATGGCTCAAGACAACAAACACCTGCCGTACATACATCTAGTTGTAGTTTAAATACAGATTTTTCAAATTTACCAAACATTTTCAAACCTTTTCACATTAGATTGAAAGAGTACAATCTTATTCGAGATCGAATTTTTAACAGTAAATCAAAACTTAATAGATCTTCTTTACGTATACAAAAGTTTTGGCAAAAGGTCAAGCAACTTAAGCGGAAATTTGTGTCATCTATATTAGATAAGCCACATGATGTACGACCATTTGCTGAGGTCAATCTCTTTGGTAAAAGCCTCTTAGGAATGTTGGCGCATCAATAAGCTGCATTGGTTTTGAAGCAGCAAGAAAATTTTTGTCGTCAGGAGCAAAATATAAAAGAATTACATCATCTGTTAAAACGGCTGATGGGAAAAACCAGAGAGTAGTGGGTTTTGTGGATACTGTCATTTGTTTTAAGGGAGTGGAAAAGCCTATCACAATATTTATCATCCCTAGCCTTGAAAGAGACTTATTCATGGGTATAGATTTTTGGCAGCTATATAATTTGCTTCCTAAGGGTTTTAATAACTTTTGTGTTTTAAATTCAAATTCATCTTTAAGCGAGTTAACGAATCAGGTTCCTCTTACTCAGATTCAACAGCAATATCTCCAGCAGGTAATTAATTTGTTTCCCTCATTTGCTAAGGAAGGACTAGGAAAAACGTCTATCTTAAATCATGTCATTGATACTGGTAAGGCAAAGCCAATTAAACAAAGACATTTTCCTGTTTCTCCAGCCGTTGAAAAATTGATCTATGAGGAGTTAGATCGTATGTTGTCTTTAGGCGTTATTGAAGAGTCTAATAGCGCGTGGTCCTCACCTGTTGTTTTACATAGAAAACCAGGCAAGAATAGGCTATGTTTAGATAGTCGCAAACTTAACGCGGTAACAATAGCCGATGCTTATCCCCTTCCTCAGATAGATGGCATAATAAGTAGACTTCCAAAAGCCGAATTCATAACCAGTCTTGACCTCAGGGATTATTTTTGGCAGATTCCGTTGGAGTTGGGATCTAGAGAGAAAACAGCATTTACTGTACCTGGTAGGCCGCTTTATCATTAAGCATTAAACATATTCAAGACAGCAGGCTACCGACTACAATCTGTCAAAATTAAAATTCACGCGTTCTAATGAAAATGATTATTTTGGCGACAGCACAGCTACACGGCTACACGAACAGCGTTGTGGTTGGCGCCAACTTAGATTTATTTCTATTTTTGCTGGCTACAAAAAATAACTTAGTGATGTCAACACATCAAGGAATATAAAAAAATCGTTTGTTTTGTGAATTTTGGATTTTCTAACGCTTTACAAGCACATCTTTGATTTAAAAAGCGCTGAAAAAATTTAAAGTGGCACCACTAAAATAAAAAAGAAACAGCTGTTCTTTTTCTCAAGAATTTATTTCAATTGTGGACGGTGATTATTTTAGTTGTGATTTGTAAGTACATAATGTTTATTTTTGTTGCAGATTTATATTATTTCTAAATTTCAGGCAAAGCATGGATATAGATGAAAAAATCATAGAAGAAGTGCGCAGTCACGTAATTTTATACGACCTCGGCCAGCCTGACTACAAAAATGTTAGAAGAAAAGAGCAGGCCTGGAGGGAAGTGGCAGCTAACCTGAAATTAAATGGTAAGTCAATTTGTATAAATATTTCCTTCGAATTTTCATCGCAAATGCTGTTACAGAGCTGGAGTGCAAGAAATGATGGAAGGGACTCAGAGACTCTTACAAAAGATGTAAGAGATTGCAACAAGTCGCTTCTGGGAGTGGAGCTGCATCGTTAAAAAAGAAGTGGAGATATTTTTATGCGATGTCATTTTTAGATGATGTTACCAGCTCACGGCGGTAAGTTTTATTCCGCCAATTACAATGTATTCATATATATGTAAATATGTACAAACATTCTTTATTTCATATTTCTGTGTACCTTCCAGCACAATTTGTAATATATTCAACACTGAAGATCTAGTCGAAGAGATCGACTGTGACACTCAGTTATCAGTACCTGATTCGTACACGTCCAGCGGATTACGAGGAAAAAAGGTTTGTACGTGACATTTGTTATTTTTACCATTGTCATAGTTTTTATATTTGTATTTAGAAAGATGACAGCCAAAAATTTCAGAAATTCCTTGATTTGGCTGCATCAAGTATTGCTGAGATAAGTGGATCAGGAGAAAAGCAGGATTCCACCGCACTGCATTTCGCTAGCTTAGCTGCTAAAATAAAAGAAGCTGGCATGCCAAAAACTTTAGTAAATACGCTGGAAATGAAGGTATCTAACTTATTTTTACCGAAATTGAAAACTATTTTAAAGAACAACATTTGTAGTTACTTAGGTTTTATTCTTTTGATTTTTATATTAATTGATTTTTTATTTATTTTTTTAATATTGGATTTTGTGTGCTCCGTTTTAGTTGTGATATTTTTATTTTAATTGATTATTTGTGATTGGTTACTTTTATATTAATTGATTTTATATAAATTTTTTTTTAATATTGGATTTAGTGTGCTTCGTTTTAGTTATATGATATTTTGTTTTTTTTTTATTTTGCTTTTTAAATTTATTTTTAAATTTATTAATAAAAATTATTTTATAAATGAAATTTAAAAAAAAAATTTGGGTTGGTTTTATTTTTGTTATGTAATATCTTTTGTTTTTTCTTTGGCTTTATAAAATGATTTTATTTTTGATTTTTAGTTATGAATATTGCGTTTTGTTTTGTATACAATGTTTGGTTTTCAAGTTTTTAATTTTTTGAAAAATATTTTGTTTGTTGTTAACAGGAATTAATAAGTTTGCTAAAATTACAGTTGCTACCGGTGGTACCCCGTTGGTACCATCACTGCTGTATAAACTATTGGGAGGTGACGCGCGTTTAACATTGCCAGGACTTTTTAAATAAATCACATTTTTTACAAGGCTTTTTATATTACTTTTATTAACCAATAAAATGATTTAAGTACAAAAAACAAAATATGCGTATTATTACACAGAATTATTTGATAGGAAATCTTTTAGGATATCGCGAAGTTGAAATGCTGTTGTAGAAGAACGGTTAGCTGATCTAGGTTGGTATGATGGTGAGGGATGAATTTGTTCCCTCCACTGACCCTGAATTTCTCGGTGATCAATTGAGTGGTCAACAAGCTCAATAGCGAAATTATTCCTGTCATTTTGCAGCATTAAAAAGTTATGAAGTACTACTGTGGCTAAGACAATTTTGTCTACATTTTTCGAACACAACTGTATCGTTGTATGTAATACCCTCCATCTGTTGGCCAAAATGCCAAAGGCATTTTCAATATGCACTCGAGCTTTAGACAACATTGTATTAAATTTGTCTTTATCTTGTAGTAAGTTATGTCCGGGAAATGGTCGCATTAAATTATTTTTTAAAGGGAATGCGCTATCACCGACAAAATAATAGGGGAACATTGTAGAAGTTTCTGGTAAGTTAGCAGAGTGAGGAACTTCCAAAGTACCGTTCAATAATTTTTTTCCAAAATCACTTCGAGCAAGTACGCCACCATCACTCTGACTACCTAAAGCCCCGACATCTATGTGTGTAAAAACGTAGTTAGCATCACATGCTGCCATTAATACAATGCTAAAAATTTTTTTGTAATTGAAATACAAGGAACCGCTTTTCTTTGGACAAACTACACGTACATGTTTCCCATCAATAGCTCCTATGGCTTGTCTATTGGAATATCGCTGCATATTTTAATTTAAAAGGGCCAACAACAAATTAAAATTCTGTCCGCCCATACGAGTTGCTTTAAAAAAATGCTCTTCATCCCTTTCCATTAATTGCCGCACACACGTTTTATAGAACCCTTCGTCATCGCGGTTTAGATTCACCGGGCGAATCCACCACCTCCGACTGCTTTTTTTATGAAGCTTGTAGGCTTCATATACTTCAGCTGTAATACGAGTTATTTTAGCTATTTTAGTTACAACATTTTCTTCAGCCATTATCAAGCAACACCAATAATAATAATTTTAATACATATCGAAATGTCAAACTTTAATATCAGCTGCTGACATTGTTGCTGCCGTTTCCAAAATAATTAAGTAGCTGGCTACACGGCGACAATTGTTGCCAACGCCATTTGTAGTCGTGAAGTCGTGTAGCCTGCTGTCGTGAAAGTGTTTAATGCTTTACACTGTCATGCCTTTCGGCCTTTGTAATGCCCCTCAAACCATGTCACGTCTCATGGATAAAGTAGTACCGCCGACTCTCAGGACAGAAGTGTTCGTTTATCTGGATGATCTTCTGATCATGTCGGATACGTTTGAAAGGCACCTTGAGGTTCTAAGGGTTATTGAAAGAATTCGGGAATCAGGACTGACCATTAATGTAGGAAAAAGTAACTTTTGTGTACCTGAAGTAAAATATTTAGGTCATGTAGTGGGTAACGAGGTCATTCAGACGGATGCGGAAAAAGTGTCCGCTATAACTGATTTCCCAGTTCCGCGATCTGTAAAACAATTCCGAAGATTTTTGGGAATGACCGGATGGTACCGGAAATTTATTAGGAACTACGCGTGTATTACTACGCCTATGACTGATTTGTTGAAAGGGGAACGTAAATTTGTATGGACTGATGAAGCCCAAAAAGCTTTTGAGGTTTTAAAAGCCCACCGCTCCCGTGTTGCATAGCCCAGATTTACAAAACCATTTTATATACATTGTGATGCCAGTAAAAAGGGTATAGGAAGTGTGCTGGTCCAGAAGAATGCGAAGGGTGAAGAGATTCCGGTGGCGTTCATGTCAAAGAAAGTTAACCAAGCCCAACATAATTATTCAGTGACCGAACAAGAATGCCTGGCAGCTTTGCTAAGCGTTAAAAAGTTTAGACCATATGTCGAGGGTCATGAGTTCACGATTATCACTGATCATGCGCCTTTAAAGTGGCTCATGTCCCAGACTGATTTAATTTCGCGGCTTGCTAGATGGGCTTTAAAACTGCAGGGATACAACTTTAACATTCAGCATAAACGTGGTAGTTTGAACGTAGTTCCGGATACTTTGTCTAGGGCCAATACTGACGACTTGTCCACCTTAGGCCTCGAAAGTTTGACAGATTCGCATGGGGAAGGTGGAGATCTTGTAGACCTTAGTTCCACACATTTTCAATCTGACAAGTACAAGCAACTTTTAAACGAATTACGGGGGAGGTTAGACCAGTTACCTGACTTGGAAATAGTGGACGGTTACATTTACAGACGTACTGAACATGCTACTGGGGAGAAGATACATGATGATTTGGTTTGGAAACTATGGATTCCGAAGGATATGGTTCCTGAGTTACTTTTTAAAGCTCACAACGACCCTTTATTGGCACATAGTGGCATTAATAAGACACTTGAGAAAATCCGGCGATATTATTTTTGGCCTTATCCTAGGTCAAGAGCAGGGAATGTGGGAATTTTTATCGTATTAGACCATTTTTCGAAGTTTCCATTCTTGAAAGCAGTAAAAAAATTTACTACAGATGTTGTAATTAAATATTTAGAGGAGGAATTGTTTCACACGTTTGGTGTACCTGAAACCGTTGTCTCAGACAATGATTCGCAATTTAAGGCGAAACAGTTTAGTGATTTTCTAAAAAAATATGGAGTGAAGCATATGTTCACTGCCGTGCATGCACCTCAAGCCAACGCATCTGAGCGAGTAAATCGCTCTGTGTTGTCAGCAATAAAGTCATACGTGAAACCAGACCAAAAGAATTGGGATGAGCTCCTCAGCCATATAAGCTGTGCATTGCGGTCATCTGTGCATTCTGCTATCGGTACTTCACCCTACTATCTAACCATGGTCAAAATATGATCACTAATGGTGCTACTTACCCTTTATTACGTCAACTTGAGTTGTTGGAAGATCGATCAGTTCGTTTTGATAGAAATGATTCAAGGCAAATTATGGCACGGAGAGCATCTAACTTAATGCAAAAACAATTTGAGCGTAACGAGAGGTCGTACAATTTGAGATCCAGAGAGGTGTGTTATGAAGAAGGTCAAGATGTTTTCCGGCGTAATTTCAAGGCAAGTAATTTTGAGCAAGGATATATTGCGAAACTTGCTCCGACCTTTGTGAAAGCTAGAGTGCGTAGGAAAATAGGTAATTGTTATTACGAGCTTGAGGATCTAAGTGGAAAACTGATAGGAAAATACCACGCTAAAGATATAAGACAATGATTTTAGAACAATATTAATTTGTGATTTTTAATTTTAAAAGCAAGCGGTATCAGCCTTGGGCTTTGCCTCCTTCAAACCACAAAGTCTGCTTCTAGTGGGGGGTGTTGTAATGGCACTTGCTTTAAAAAGTATTTTTTTTATGCTATTAATTTTAATTTCCTGTTTATACACATATTTCTAACGCCATCTGTTGCAAACCATTGACTTTATTGGTTTACTACTATCACTCACTTGACGTTTACATTATTATTTGTTTACACGCTATTAAAACATTTTTTGGAATAAAACCATAAAATCACACGAACCACAAATGGAGATGTAAGTCCAGTTATTCAACCAGCAATACAAATTCTTCCTAATTTAATCAGAAATAACACTAATGCCAACTTCAATGGCTCAAGACAACAAAAACCTGCCGTACATACATCTAGTTGTAGTTTAAATACAGATTTTTCAAATTTACCAAACATTTTCAAACCTTTTCACATTAGATTGAAAGAGTACAATCTTATTCGAGATCGAATTTTTAACAGTAAATGAAAACTTAATAGATCTTCTTTACGTATACAAAAGTTTTGGCAAAAGGTCAAGCAACTTAAGCGGAAATATGTGTCATCTATATTAGATAAGCCACATGATGTACGACCATTTGCTGCGGTCAATCTCTTTGGTAAAAGCCTCTTAGGAATGTTGGACACTGGCGCATCAATAAGCTGCATTGGTTTTGAAGCAGCAAGAAAATTTTTGTCGTCAGGAGCAAAATATAAAAGAATTACATCATCTGTTAAAACGGCTGATGGAAAAAACCAGAGAGTAGTGGGTTTTGTGGATACTGTCATTTGTTTTAAGGGAGTGGAAAAGCCTATCACAATATTTATCATCCCTATCCTTGAAAGAGACTTATTCTTGGGTATAGATTTTTGGCAGCTATATAATTTGCTTCCTAAGGGTTTTAATAACTTTTGTGTCTTCAATTCAAATTCATCTTTAAGCGAGTTAAAGAATCAGTTTCCTCTTACTCAGATTCAACAGCAACATCTCCAGCAGGTAATTAATTTGTTTCCCTCATTTGTTAAGGAAGGACTAGGAAAAACGTCTATCTTAAATCATGTCATTGATACTGGTAAGGCAAAGCCAATTAAACAAAGACATTTTCCTGTTTCTCCAGCCGTTGAAAAATTGATCTATGAGGAGTTAGATCGTATGTTGTCTTTAGGCGTTATTGAAGAGTCTAATAGCGCGTGATCCTCACCTGTTGTTTTACATAGAAAACCAGGCAAGAATAGGCTATTTTTAGATAGTCGCAAACTTAACGCGGTAACAATAGCCGATGCTTATCCCCTTCCTCAGATAGATGGCATAATAAGTAGACTTCCAAAAGCCGAATTCATAGCCAGTCTTGACCTCAAGGATTATTTTTGGCAGATTCCGTTGGAGTTGGGATCTAGAGAGAAAACAGCATTTACTGTACCTGGTAGGCCGCTTTATCATTAAGCATTAAACATATTCAAGACAGCAGGCTACCGACTACAATCTGTCAAAATTAAAATGCACGCGTTCTAATGAAAATGATTATTTTGGCGACAGCACAGCTACACGGCTACACGAACACCGTTGTGGTTGGCGCCAACTTAGATTTATTTCTATTTTTGCTGGCTACAAAAAATAACTTAGTGATGTCAACACATCAAGGAATATAAAAAAATCGTTTGTTTTGTGAATTTTGGATTTTCTAACGCTTTACAAGCACATCTTTGATTTAAAAAGCGCTGAAAAAATTTAAAGTGGCACCACTAAAATAAAAAAGAAGCAGCTGTTATTTTTCTCAAGAATTTATTCAATTGTGGACGGTGATTATTTTAGTTGTGATTTGTAAGTACATAATTTTTTTTTTGTTGCAGATTTATATTATTTCTAAATTTCAGGCAAAGCATGGATATAGATGAAAAAATCATAGAAGAAGTGCGCAGTCACGTAATTTTATACGACCTCGGCCAGCCTGACTACAAAAATGTTAGAAGAAAAGAGCAGGCCTGGAGGGAAGTGGCAGCTAACCTGAAATTAAATGGTAAGTCAATTTGTATAAATATTTCCTTCAAATTTTCATCGCAAATGCTGTTACAGAGCTGGAGTGCAAGAAAAGATGGAAGGGACTCAGAGACTCTTACAAAAGATGTAAGAGATTGCAACAAGTCGCTTCTGGGAGTGGAGCTGCATCGTTAAAAAAGAAGTGGAGATATTTTGATGCGATGTCATTTTTAGATGATGTTACCAGCTCACGACCGTAAGTTTTATTCCGCCAATTACAATGTATACATATATATGTAAATATGTACAAACATTCTTTATTTCATATTTCTGTGTACCTTCCAGCACAATTGGAAATATATTCAACACTGAAGATCTAGTCGAAGAGATCGACTGTGACACTCAGTTATCAGTACCTGATTCGTACACGTCCAGCGGATTACGAGGAAAAAAGGTTTGTACGTGACATTTGTTATTTTTACCATTGTCATAGTTTTTATATTTGTATTTAGAAAGATGACAGCCAAAAATTTCAGGAATTCCTTGATTTGGCTGCATCAAGTATTGCTGAGATAAGTGGTTCAGGAGAAAAACAGGATTCCACCGCACTGCATTTCGCTAGCTTAGCTGCTAAAATAAAAGAAGCTGGCATGCCACCAACTTTAGTAAATACGCTGGAAATGAAGGTATATAACTTAGTTTTTACCGAAATTGAAAACTATTTTAAAGAACAACATTTGTAGTTACTTGTGTTTTATTCTTTTGATATTTATATTAATTGATTTTTTATTTATTTTTTTAATATTGGATTTTGTGTGCTCCGTTTTAGTTGTGTTATTTTTATATTAATTGATTTTATATAAATTTCGTTTAATATTGGATTTTGTGTGCTTCGTTTTAGTTATGTGATATTTTGTTTTTTTTATTAAAATTTTGGTTTGGTTTTATTTTTGTTATGTAATATCTTTTGTTTTTTCTTTGGCTTTATAAAATGATTTTATTTTTGATTTTTAGTTATGAATATTGCGTTTTGTTTTGTATACAATGTTTGGTTTTCTAGTTTTTAATTTTTTGAAAAATATTTTGTTTGTTGTTAACAGGAATTAATAAGTTTGCTAAAATTACAGTTGCTACCGTTGGTACCCCGTTGGTACCATCACTGCTGTATAAACTATTGGGAGGTGACGCGCGTTTAACATTGCCAGGACTTTTTAAATAAATCACTTTTTTTACAAGGCTTTTTATATTACTTTTATTAACCAATAAAATGATTTAAGTACAAAAAACAAAATATGCGTATTATTACACAGAATTATTTGCTAGGAAATATTTTAGGATATCGCGAAGTTGAAATGCTGTTGTAGAAGAACGGTTAGCTGATCTAGGTTGGTATGATGGTAAGGGATGAATTGACTGACCCTGAATTTCTCGGTGATCAATTGAGTGGTCAACAAGCTCAATAGCGAAATTATTCCTGTCATTTTGCAGCATTAAAAAGTTATGAAGTACTACTGTGGCTAAGACAATTTTGTCTACATTTTTCGAACACATATGTATCGTTGTATGTAATACCCTCCATCTGTTGGCCAAAATGCCAAAGGCATTTTCAATATGCACTCGAGCTTTAGACAACATTGTATTAAATTTGTCTTTATCCTGTGGTAAGTTATGTCCGGGAAATGGTCGCATTAAATTATTTTTTAAAGGGAATGCGCTATCACCGACAAAATAATAGGGGAACATTGTAGAAGTTTCTGGTAAGTTAGCAGAGTGAGGAACTTCAAAAGTACCGTTCAATAATTTTTTTCCAAAATCACTTCGAGCAAGTACGCCACCATCACTCTGACTACCTAAAGCCCCGACATCTATGTGTGTAAAAACGTAGTTAGCATCACATGCTGCCATTAATACAATGCTAAAATTTTTTTTGTAATTGAAATACAAGGAACCACTTTTCTTTGGACAAACTACACGTACATGTTTCCCATCAATAGCTCCTATGGCTTGTCTATTGGAATATCGCTGCACATTTTAATTTAAAAGGGCCAACAACAAATTAAAATTCTGTCCGCCCATACGAGTTGCTTTAAAAAAATGCTCTTCATCCCTTTCCATTAATTGCTGCACACACGTTTTATAGAACCCTTCTTCATCGCGGGTTAGATTCACCGGGCGAATCCACCACCTCCGACTGCTTTTTTTATGAAGCTTGTAGGCTTCATATACTTCAGCTGTAATACGAGTTATTTTAGCTATTTTAGTTACAACATTTTCTTCAGCCATTATCAAGCAACACCAATAATAATAATTTTAATACGTATCGAAATGTCAAACTTTAATATCAGCTGCTGACATTGTTGCTGCCGTTTCCAAAATAATTAAGTAGCTGGCTACACGGCGACAATTGTTGCCAACGCCATTTGTAGTCGTGAAGTCGTGTAGCCTGCTGTCGTGAAAGTGTTTAATGCTTTACACTGTCATGCCTTTCGGCCTTTGTAATGCCCCTCAAACCATGTCACGTCTCATGGATAAAGTAGTACCGCCGACTCTCAGGACAGAAGTGTTTGTTTATCTGGATGATCTTCTGATCATTTCGGATACGTTTGAAAGGCACCTTGAGGTTCTAAGGGTTATTGAAAGAATTCGGGAATCAGGACTGACCATTAATGTAGGAAAAAGTAACTTTTGTGTCCCTGAAGTAAAATATTTAGGTCATGTGGTGGGTAACGAGGTCATTCAGACGGATCCGGAAAAACTATCCGCTATAACTGATTTCCCAGTTCCGCGATCTCTAAAACAAGTCCGAAGATTTTTGGGAATGACCGGATGGTACCGGAAATTTATTAGGAACTACGCGTCTATTACTACGCCTATGACTGATTTGTTGATAGGGAAACGTAAATTTGTATGGACTGATGAAGCCCAAAAAGCTTTTGAGGTTTTAAAAGCCCACCGCTCCCGTGTTGCATAGCCTAGACTTTACAAAACCATTTTATATACATTGTGATGCCAGTAAAAAGGGTATAGGAAGTGTGCTGGTCCAGAAGAATGCGGAGGGTTTAGAGATTCCGGTGGCGTTCATGTCAAAGAAAGTTAACCAAGCCCAACGTAATTATTCAGTGACCGAGCAAGAATGCCTGGCAGCTTTGCTAAGCGTTAAAAAGTTTAGACCATATGTCGAGGGTCATGAGTTCACGATTATCACTGATCATGCGCCTTTAAAGTGGCTCATGTCCCAGAGGGGATACAACTTTAACATTCAGCATAAACGTGGTAGTTTGAACGTAGTTCCGGATACTTTGTCTAGGGCCAATACTGGCGACTTGTCCACCTTAGGCCTCGAAAGTTTGACAGATTCGCATGGGGAAGGTGGAGATCTTGTAGACCTTAGTTCCACACATTTTCAATCTGACAAGTACAAGCAACTTTTAAACGAATTACGGGGGAGGTTAGACCAGTTACCTGACTTGAAAATAGTGGACGGTTACATTTACAGACGTACTGAACATGCTACTGGGGAGAAGATACATGATGATTTGGTTTGGAAACTATGGATTCCGAAGGATATGATTCCTGAGTTACTTTTTAAAGCTCACAACGACCCTTTATTGGCACATCGTGGCATTAATAAGACACTTGAGAAAATCCGGCGATATTATTTTTGGCCTTATCCTAGGTCAAGAGCAGGGAATGTGGGAATTTTTATCGTATTAGACCATTTTTGAAAGCAGTAAAAAAATTTACTACAGATGTTGTAATTAAATATTTAGAGGAGGATTTGTTTCACACGTTTGGTGTACCTGAAACCGTTGTCTCAGACAATGGTTCGCAATTTAAGGCGAAACAGTTTAGTGATTTTCTAAAAAAATATGGAGTGAATCATATGTTCACTGCCGTGCATGCACCTCAAGCCAACGCATCTGAGCGAGTAAATCGCTCTGTGTTGTCAGCAATAAAGTCATACGTGAAACCAGACCAAAAGAATTGGGATGAGCTCCTCAGCCATATAAGCTGTGCATTGCGGTCATCTGTGCATTCTGCTATCGGTACTTCACCCTACTATCTAACCTTTGGTCAAAATATGATCACTAATGGTGCTACTTACCCTTTATTACGTCAACTTGAGTTGTTGGAAAATCGATCAGTTCGTTTTGATAGAAATGATTCAAGGCAAATTATGGCACGGAGAGCATCTAACTTAATGCAAAAACAATTTGAGCGTAACGAGAGGTCGTACAATTTGAGATACAGAGAGGTGTCTTATGAAGAGGGTCAAGATGTTTTCCGGCGTAATTTCAAGGCAAGTAATTTTGAGCAAGGATATAATGCGAAACTTGCTCCGACCTTTGTGAAAGCTAGAGTGTGTAGGAAAATAGGTAATTGTTATTACGAGCTTGAGGATCTAAGTGGAAAACTGATAGGAAAATACCACGCTAAAGATATAAGACAATGATTTTAGAACAATATTAATTTGTGATTTTTAATTTTAAAAGCAAGCGGTATCAGCCTTGGGCTTTGCCTCCTTCAAACCACAAAGTCTGCTTCTAGTGGGGGGGGTGTTGTAATGACACTTGCTTTAAAAAGTATTTTTTTTATGCTATTAATTTTAATTTCCTGTTTACACACATATTTCTAACGCCATCTGTTGCAAACCATTGACTTTATTGGTTTACTACTATCACTCACTTGACGTTTACATTATTATTTGTTTACACGCTATTTAAACATTTTTTGGAATAAAACTGTAAAATCACACGAACCACAAATGGAGATGTAAGTCCAGTTATTCAACCAGCAATAAAAATTCTTCCTAATTTAATCAGAAATAACACTAATGCCAACTTCAATGGCTCAAGACAACAAACACCTGCCGTACATACATCTAGTTGTAGTTTAAATACAGATTTTTCAAATTTACCAAACATTTTCAAACCTTTTCACATTAGATTGAAAGAGTACAATCTTATTCGAGATCGAATTTTTAACAGTATATCAAAACTTAATAGATCTTCTTTACGTATACAAAAGTTTTGGCAAAAGGTCAAGCAACTTAAGCGGAAATTTGTGTCATCTATATTAGATAAGCCACATGATGTACGACCATTTGCTGAGGTCAATCTCTTTGGTAAAAGCCTCTTAGGAATGTTGGACACTGGCGCATCAATAAGCTGCATTGGTTTTGAAGCAGCAAGAAAATTTTTGTCGTCAGGAGCAAAATATAAAAGAATTACATCATCTGTTAAAACGGCTGATGGGAAAAACCAGAGAGTAGTGGGTTTTGTGGATACTGTCATTTGTTTTAAGGGAGTGGAAAAGCCTATCACAATATTTATCATCCCTAGCCTTGAAAGAGACTTATTCATGGGTATAGATTTTTGGCAGCTATATAATTTGCTTCCTAAGGGTTTTAATAACTTTTGTGTTTTAAATTCAAATTCATCTTTAAGCGAGTTAACGAATCAGGTTCCTCTTACTCAGATTCAACAGCAATATCTCCAGCAGGTAATTAATTTGTTTCCCTCATTTGCTAAGGAAGGACTAGGAAAAACGTCTATCTTAAATCATGTCATTGATACTGGTAAGGCAAAGCCAATTAAACAAAGACATTTTCCTGTTTCTCCAGCCGTTGAAAAATTGATCTATGAGGAGTTAGATCGTATGTTGTCTTTAGGCGTTATTGAAGAGTCTAATAGCGCGTGGTCCTCACCTGTTGTTTTACATAGAAAACCAGGCAAGAATAGGCTATGTTTAGATAGTCGCAAACTTAACGCGGTAACAATAGCCGATGCTTATCCCCTTCCTCAGATAGATGGCATAATAAGTAGACTTCCAAAAGCCGAATTCATAACCAGTCTTGACCTCAGGGATTATTTTTGGCAGATTCCGTTGGAGTTGGGATCTAGAGAGAAAACAGCATTTACTGTACCTGGTAGGCCGCTTTATCATTAAGCATTAAACATATTCAAGACAGCAGGCTACCGACTACAATCTGTCAAAATTAAAATTCACGCGTTCTAATGAAAATGATTATTTTGGCGACAGCACAGCTACACGGCTACACGAACAGCGTTGTGGTTGGCGCCAACTTAGATTTATTTCTATTTTTGCTGGCTACAAAAAATAACTTAGTGATGTCAACACATCAAGGAATATAAAAAAATCGTTTGTTTTGTGAATTTTGGATTTTCTAACGCTTTACAAGCACATCTTTGATTTAAAAAGCGCTGAAAAAATTTAAAGTGGCACCACTAAAATAAAAAAGAAACAGCTGTTCTTTTTCTCAAGAATTTATTTCAATTGTGGACGGTGATTATTTTAGTTGTGATTTGAATGAAGAAGTGCGCAGTCACGTAATTTTATACGACCTCGGCCAGCCTGACTACAAAAATGTTAGAAGAAAAGAGCAGGCCTGGAGGGAAGTGGCAGCTAGCCTGAAATTAAATGGTAAGTCAATTTGTATAAATATTTCCTTCGAATTTTCATCGCAAATGCTGTTACAGAGCTGGAGTGCAAGAAATGATGGAAGGGACTCAGAGACTCTTACAAAAGATGTAAGAGATTGCAACAAGTCGCTTCTGGGAGTGGAGCTGCATCGTTAAAAAAGAAGTGGAGATATTTTTATGCGATGTCATTTTTAGATGATGTTACCAGCTCACGGCGGTAAGTTTTATTCCGCCAATTACAATGTATTCATATATATGTAAATATGTACAAACATTCTTTATTTCATATTTCTGTGTACCTTCCAGCACAATTTGTAATATATTCAACACTGAAGATCTAGTCGAAGAGATCGACTGTGACACTCAGTTATCAGTACCTGATTCGTACACGTCCAGCGGATTACGAGGAAAAAAGGTTTGTACGTGACATTTGTTATTTTTACCATTGTCATAGTTTTTATATTTGTATTTAGAAAGATGACAGCCAAAAATTTCAGAAATTCCTTGATTTGGCTGCATCAAGTATTGCTGAGATAAGTGGATCAGGAGAAAAGCAGGATTCCACCGCACTGCATTTCGCTAGCTTAGCTGCTAAAATAAAAGAAGCTGGCATGCCACCAACTTTAGTAAATACGCTGGAAATGAAGGTATCTAACTTATTTTTACCGAAATTGAAAACTATTTTAAAGAACAACATTTGTAGTTACTTAGGTTTTATTCTTTTGATTTTTATATTAATTGATTTTTTATTTATTTTTTTAATATTGGATTTTGTGTGCTCCGTTTTAGTTGTGATATTTTTATTTTAATTGATTATTTGTGATTGGTTACTTTTATATTAATTGATTTTATATAAATTTTTTTTTAATATTGGATTTAGTGTGCTTCGTTTTAGTTATATGATATTTTGTTTTTTTTTTATTTTGCTTTTTAAATTTATTTTTAAATTTATTAATAAAAATTATTTTATAAATGAAATTTAAAAAAAAAATTTGGGTTGGTTTTATTTTTGTTATGTAATATCTTTTGTTTTTTCTTTGGCTTTATAAAATGATTTTATTTTTGATTTTTAGTTATGAATATTGCGTTTTGTTTTGTATACAATGTTTGGTTTTCAAGTTTTTAATTTTTTGAAAAATATTTTGTTTGTTGTTAACAGGAATTAATAAGTTTGCTAAAATTACAGTTGCTACCGGTGGTACCCCGTTGGTACCATCACTGCTGTATAAACTATTGGGAGGTGACGCGCGTTTAACATTGCCAGGACTTTTTAAATAAATCACATTTTTTACAAGGCTTTTTATATTACTTTTATTAACCAATAAAATGATTTAAGTACAAAAAACAAAATATGCGTATTATTACACAGAATTATTTGCTAGGAAATCTTTTAGGATATCGCGAAGTTGAAATGCTGTTGTAGAAGAACGGTTAGCTGATCTAGGTTGGTATGATGGTGAGGGATGAATTTGTTCCCTCCACTGACCCTGAATTTCTCGGTGATCAATTGAGTGGTCAACAAGCTCAATAGCGAAATTATTCCTGTCATTTTGCAGCATTAAAAAGTTATGAAGTACTACTGTGGCTAAGACAATTTTGTCTACATTTTTCGAACACAACTGTATCGTTGTATGTAATACCCTCCATCTGTTGGCCAAAATGCCAAAGGCATTTTCAATATGCACTCGAGCTTTAGACAACATTGTATTAAATTTGTCTTTATCTTGTAGTAAGTTATGTCCGGGAAATGGTCGCATTAAATTATTTTTTAAAGGGAATGCGCTATCACCGACAAAATAATAGGGGAACATTGTAGAAGTTTCTGGTAAGTTAGCAGAGTGAGGAACTTCCAAAGTACCGTTCAATAATTTTTTTCCAAAATCACTTCGAGCAAGTACGCCACCATCACTCTGACTACCTAAAGCCCCGACATCTATGTGTGTAAAAACGTAGTTAGCATCACATGCTGCCATTAATACAATGCTAAAAATTTTTTTGTAATTGAAATACAAGGAACCGCTTTTCTTTGGACAAACTACACGTACATGTTTCCCATCAATAGCTCCTATGGCTTGTCTATTGGAATATCGCTGCATATTTTAATTTAAAAGGGCCAACAACAAATTAAAATTCTGTCCGCCCATACGAGTTGCTTTAAAAAAATGCTCTTCATCCCTTTCCATTAATTGCCGCACACACGTTTTATAGAACCCTTCGTCATCGCGGTTTAGATTCACCGGGCGAATCCACCACCTCCGACTGCTTTTTTTATGAAGCTTGTAGGCTTCATATACTTCAGCTGTAATACGAGTTATTTTAGCTATTTTAGTTACAACATTTTCTTCAGCCATTATCAAGCAACACCAATAATAATAATTTTAATACGTATCGAAATGTCAAACTTTAATATCAGCTGCTGACATTGTTGCTGCCGTTTCCAAAATAATTAAGTAGCTGGCTACACGGCGACAATTGTTGCCAACGCCATTTGTAGTCGTGAAGTCGTGTAGCCTGCTGTCGTGAAAGTGTTTAATGCTTTACACTGTCATGCCTTTCGGCCTTTGTAATGCCCCTCAAACCATGTCACGTCTCATGGATAAAATAGTACCGCCGACTCTCAGGACAGAAGTGTTCGTTTATCTGGATGATCTTCTGATCATGTCGGATACGTTTGAAAGGCACCTTGAGGTTCTAAGGGTTATTGAAAGAATTCGGGAATCAGGACTGACCATTAATGTAGGAAAAAGTAACTTTTGTGTACCTGAAGTAAAATATTTAGGTCATGTAGTGGGTAACGAGGTCATTCAGACGGATGCGGAAAAAGTGTCCGCTATAACTGATTTCCCAGTTCCGCGATCTGTAAAACAATTCCGAAGATTTTTGGGAATGACCGGATGGTACCGGAAATTTATTAGGAACTACGCGTGTATTACTACGCCTATGACTGATTTGTTGAAAGGGGAACGTAAATTTGTATGGACTGATGAAGCCCAAAAAGCTTTTGAGGTTTTAAAAGCCCACCGCTCCCGTGTTGCATAGCCCAGATTTACAAAACCATTTTATATACATTGTGATGCCAGTAAAAAGGGTATAGGAAGTGTGCTGGTCCAGAAGAATGCGAAGGGTGAAGAGATTCCGGTGGCGTTCATGTCAAAGAAAGTTAACCAAGCCCAACATAATTATTCAGTGACCGAACAAGAATGCCTGGCAGCTTTGCTAAGCGTTAAAAAGTTTAGACCATATGTCGAGGGTCATGAGTTCACGATTATCACTGATCATGCGCCTTTAAAGTGGCTCATGTCCCAGACTGATTTAATTTCGCGGCTTGCTAGATGGGCTTTAAAACTGCAGGGATACAACTTTAACATTCAGCATAAACGTGGTAGTTTGAACGTAGTTCCGGATACTTTGTCTAGGGCCAATACTGACGACTTGTCCACCTTAGGCCTCGAAAGTTTGACAGATTCGCATGGGGAAGGTGGAGATCTTGTAGACCTTAGTTCCACACATTTTCAATCTGACAAGTACAAGCAACTTTTAAACGAATTACGGGGGAGGTTAGACCAGTTACCTGACTTGGAAATAGTGGACGGTTACATTTACAGACGTACTGAACATGCTACTGGGGAGAAGATACATGATGATTTGGTTTGGAAACTATGGATTCCGAAGGATATGGTTCCTGAGTTACTTTTTAAAGCTCACAACGACCCTTTATTGGCACATAGTGGCATTAATAAGACACTTGAGAAAATCCGGCGATATTATTTTTGGCCTTATCCTAGGTCAAGAGCAGGGAATGTGGGAATTTTTATCGTATTAGACCATTTTTCGAAGTTTCCATTCTTGAAAGCAGTAAAAAAATTTACTACAGATGTTGTAATTAAATATTTAGAGGAGGAATTGTTTCACACGTTTGGTGTACCTGAAACCGTTGTCTCAGACAATGATTCGCAATTTAAGGCGAAACAGTTTAGTGATTTTCTAAAAAAATATGGAGTGAAGCATATGTTCACTGCCGTGCATGCACCTCAAGCCAACGCATCTGAGCGAGTAAATCGCTCTGTGTTGTCAGCAATAAAGTCATACGTGAAACCAGACCAAAAGAATTGGGATGAGCTCCTCAGCCATATAAGCTGTGCATTGCGGTCATCTGTGCATTCTGCTATCGGTACTTCACCCTACTATCTAACCATGGTCAAAATATGATCACTAATGGTGCTACTTACCCTTTATTACGTCAACTTGAGTTGTTGGAAGATCGATCAGTTCGTTTTGATAGAAATGATTCAAGGCAAATTATGGCACGGAGAGCATCTAACTTAATGCAAAAACAATTTGAGCGTAACGAGAGGTCGTACAATTTGAGATCCAGAGAGGTGTGTTATGAAGAAGGTCAAGATGTTTTCCGGCGTAATTTCAAGGCAAGTAATTTTGAGCAAGGATATATTGCGAAACTTGCTCCGACCTTTGTGAAAGCTAGAGTGCGTAGGAAAATAGGTAATTGTTATTACGAGCTTGAGGATCTAAGTGGAAAACTGATAGGAAAATACCACGCTAAAGATATAAGACAATGATTTTAGAACAATATTAATTTGTGATTTTTAATTTTAAAAGCAAGCGGTATCAGCCTTGGGCTTTGCCTCCTTCAAACCACAAAGTCTGCTTCTAGTGGGGGGTGTTGTAATGGCACTTGCTTTAAAAAGTATTTTTTTTATGCTATTAATTTTAAATTCCTGTTTATACACATATTTCTAACGCCATCTGTTGCAAACCATTGACTTTATTGGTTTACTACTATCACTCACTTGACGTTTACATTATTATTTGTTTACACGCTATTAAAACATTTTTTGGAATAAAACCATAAAATCACACGAACCACAAATGGAGATGTAAGTCCAGTTATTCAACCAGCAATACAAATTCTTCCTAATTTAATCAGAAATAACACTAATGCCAACTTCAATGGCTCAAGACAACAAAAACCTGCCGTACATACATCTAGTTGTAGTTTAAATACAGATTTTTCAAATTTACCAAACATTTTCAAACCTTTTCACATTAGATTGAAAGAGTACAATCTTATTCGAGATCGAATTTTTAACAGTAAATGAAAACTTAATAGATCTTCTTTACGTATACAAAAGTTTTGGCAAAAGGTCAAGCAACTTAAGCGGAAATATGTGTCATCTATATTAGATAAGCCACATGATGTACGACCATTTGCTGCGGTCAATCTATTTGGTAAAAGCCTCTTAGGAATGTTGGACACTGGCGCATCAATAAGCTGCATTGGTTTTGAAGCAGCAAGAAAATTTTTGTCGTCAGGAGCAAAATATAAAAGAATTACATCATCTGTTAAAACGGCTGATGGAAAAAACCAGAGAGTAGTGGGTTTTGTGGATACTGTCATTTGTTTTAAGGGAGTGGAAAAGCCTATCACAATATTTATCATCCCTATCCTTGAAAGAGACTTATTCTTGGGTATAGATTTTTGGCAGCTATATAATTTGCTTCCTAAGGGTTTTAATAACTTTTGTGTCTTCAATTCAAATTCATCTTTAAGCGAGTTAAAGAATCAGTTTCCTCTTACTCAGATTCAACAGCAACATCTCCAGCAGGTAATTAATTTGTTTCCCTCATTTGTTAAGGAAGGACTAGGAAAAACGTCTATCTTAAATCATGTCATTGATACTGGTAAGGCAAAGCCAATTAAACAAAGACATTTTCCTGTTTCTCCAGCCGTTGAAAAATTGATCTATGAGGAGTTAGATCGTATGTTGTCTTTAGGCGTTATTGAAGAGTCTAATAGCGCGTGATCCTCACCTGTTGTTTTACATAGAAAACCAGGCAAGAATAGGCTATTTTTAGATAGTCGCAAACTTAACGCGGTAACAATAGCCGATGCTTATCCCCTTCCTCAGATAGATGGCATAATAAGTAGACTTCCAAAAGCCGAATTCATAGCCAGTCTTGACCTCAAGGATTATTTTTGGCAGATTCCGTTGGAGTTGGGATCTAGAGAGAAAACAGCATTTACTGTACCTGGTAGGCCGCTTTATCATTAAGCATTAAACATATTCAAGACAGCAGGCTACCGACTACAATCTGTCAAAATTAAAATGCACGCGTTCTAATGAAAATGATTATTTTGGCGACAGCACAGCTGCACGGCTACACGAACACCGTTGTGGTTGGCGCCAACTTAGATTTATTTCTATTTTTGCTGGCTACAAAAAATAACTTAGTGATGTCAACACATCAAGGAATATAAAAAAATCGTTTGTTTTGTGAATTTTGGATTTTCTAACGCTTTACAAGCACATCTTTGATTTAAAAAGCGCTGAAAAAATTTAAAGTGGCACCACTAAAATAAAAAAGAAGCAGCTGTTCTTTTTCTCAAGAATTTATTCAATTGTGGACGGTGATTATTTTAGTTGTGATTTGTAAGTACATAATTTTTTTTTTGTTGCAGATTTATATTATTTCTAAATTTCAGGCAAAGCATGGATATAGATGAAAAAATCATAGAAGAAGTGCGCAGTCACGTAATTTTATACGACCTCGGCCAGCCTGACTACAAAAATGTTAGAAGAAAAGAGCAGGCCTGGAGGGAAGTGGCAGCTAACCTGAAATTAAATGGTAAGTCAATTTGTATAAATATTTCCTTCAAATTTTCATCGCAAATGCTGTTACAGAGCTGGAGTGCAAGAAAAGATGGAAGGGACTCAGAGACTCTTACAAAAGATGTAAGAGATTGCAACAAGTCGCTTCTGGGAGTGGAGCTGCATCGTTAAAAAAGAAGTGGAGATATTTTGATGCGATGTCATTTTTAGATGATGTTACCAGCTCACGACCGTAAGTTTTATTCCGCCAATTACAATGTATACATATATATGTAAATATGTACAAACATTCTTTATTTCATATTTCTGTGTACCTTCCAGCACAATTGGAAATATATTCAACACTGAAGATCTAGTCGAAGAGATCGACTGTGACACTCAGTTATCAGTACCTGATTCGTACACGTCCAGCGGATTACGAGGAAAAAAGGTTTGTACGTGACATTTGTTATTTTTACCATTGTCATAGTTTTTATATTTGTATTTAGAAAGATGACAGCCAAAAATTTCAGGAATTCCTTGATTTGGCTGCATCAAGTATTGCTGAGATAAGTGGTTCAGGAGAAAAACAGGATTCCACCGCACTGCATTTCGCTAGCTTAGCTGCTAAAATAAAAGAAGCTGGCATGCCACCAACTTTAGTAAATACGCTGGAAATGAAGGTATATAACTTAGTTTTTACCGAAATTGAAAACTATTTTAAAGAACAACATTTGTAGTTACTTGTGTTTTATTCTTTTGATATTTATATTAATTGATTTTTTATTTATTTTTTTAATATTGGATTTTGTGTGCTCCGTTTTAGTTGTGTTATTTTTATATTAATTGATTTTATATAAATTTCGTTTAATATTGGATTTTGTGTGCTTCGTTTTAGTTATGTGATATTTTGTTTTTTTTATTAAAATTTTGGTTTGGTTTTATTTTTGTTATGTAATATTTTTTGTTTTTTCTTTGGCTTTATAAAATGATTTTATTTTTGATTTTTAGTTATGAATATTGCGTTTTGTTTTGTATACAATGTTTGGTTTTCTAGTTTTTAATTTTTTGAAAAATATTTTGTTTGTTGTTAACAGGAATTAATAAGTTTGCTAAAATTACAGTTGCTACCGTTGGTACCCCGTTGGTACCATTACTGCTGTATAAACTATTGGGAGGTGACGCGCCTTTAACATTGCCAGGACTTTTTAAATAAATCACGTTTTTTACAAGGCTTTTTATATTACTTTTATTAACCAATAAAATGATTTAAGTACAAAAAACAAAATATGCGTATTATTACACAGAATTATTTGCTCGGAAATATTTTAGGATATCGCGAAGTTGAAATGCTGTTGTAGAAGAACGGTTAGCTGATCTAGGTTGGTATGATGGTAAGGGATGAATTTGTTCCCTCCACTGACCCTGAATTTCTCGGTGATCAATTGAGTGGTCAACAAGCTCAATAGCGAAATTATTCCTGTCATTTTGCAGCATTAAAAAGTTATGAAGTACTACTGTGGCTAAGACAATTTTGTCTACATTTTTCGAACACATATGTATCGTTGTATGTAATACCCTCCATCTGTTGGCCAAAATGCCAAAGGCATTTTCAATATGCACTCGAGCTTTAGACAACATTGTATTAAATTTGTCTTTATCCTGTGGTAAGTTATGTCCGGGAAATGGTCGCATTAAATTATTTTTTAAAGGGAATGCGCTATCACCGACAAAATAATAGGGGAACATTGTAGAAGTTTCTGGTAAGTTAGCAGAGTGAGGAACTTCCAAAGTACCGTTCAATAATTTTTTTCCAAAATCACTTCGAGCAAGTACGCCACCATCACTCTGACTACCTAAAGCCCCGACATCTATGTATGTAAAAACGTAGTTAGCATCACATGCTGCCATTAATACAATGCTAAAGGTTTTTTTGTAATTGAAATACAAGGAACCACTTTTCTTTGGACAAACTACACGTACATGTTTCCCATCAATAGCTCCTAAGCAATTTGGCATTCCAGTTTTCACATAAAACTTTTCCGAAATTTTTTTTTAGTTCGCTCACGTTAGGAGGTGATAAGTACACAGAATGCAGCTCTTCCCAAATTGCATCACACGTTTCATATATAATTTTCCGAACAGTGGAAATTCCCAACTTATAAGCCCAAGCAAGAGTTTGGATATTACATCCTTGGGCCAAGTACCTGAAATTATTTATTTCCTTTAGTATAAAAAACTGATTACTCTTACGATGGCTTACATTATTGTTACGGCCAAGCGCGTCTCTGCTCCTATGGCTTGTCTATTGGAATATCGCTGCATATTTTCATTTAAAAGGGCCAACAACAAATTAAAATTCTGTCCGCCCATACGAGTTGCTTTAAAAAAAATGCTCGTCATCCCCTTCCATTAATTGCTGCACACACGTTTTATAGAACCCTTCTTCATCGCGGGTTAGATTCACCGGGCGAATCCACCACCTCCGACTGCTTTTTTTATGAAGCTTGTAGGCTTCATATACTTCAGCTGTAATACGAGTTATTTTAGCTATTTTAGTTACAACATTTTCTTCAGCCATTATCAAGCAACACCAATAATAATAATTTTAATACGTATCGAAATGTCAAACTTTAATATCAACTGCTGACATTGTTGCTACCGTTTCCAAAATAATTAAGTAGCTGGCTACACGGCGACAATTGTTGCCAACGCCATTTGTAGTCGTAAAGTCGTGTAGCCTGCTGTCGTGAAAGTGTTTAATGCTTTACACTGTCATGCCTTTCGGCCTTTGTAATGCCCCTCAAACCATGTCACGTCTCATGGATAAGGTAGTACCGCCGACTCTCAGGACAGAAGTGTTCGTTTATCTGGATGATCTTCTGATCATTTCGGATACGTTTGAAAGGCACCTTGAGGTTATAAGGGTTATTGAAAGAATTCGGGAATCAGGACTGACCATTAATATAGGAAAAAGTAACTTTTGTGTCCCTGAAGTAAAATATTTAGGTCATGTAGTGGGTAAAGAGGTCATTCAGACGGATCCGGAAAAAGTATCCGCTATAACTGATTTCCCAGTTCCGCGATCTGTAAAACAAGTCCGAAGATTTTTGGGAATGACCGGATGGTACCGGAAATTTATTAGGAACTACGCGTCTATTACTACGCCTATGACTGATTTGTTGAAAGGGAAACGTAAATTTGTATGGACTGATGAAGCCCAAAAAGCTTTTGAGGTTTTAAAAGCCCTCCGCTCCCGTGTTGCATAGCCAAGATTTACAAAACCATTTTATATACATTGTGATGCCATTAAAAAGGGTATAGGAAGTGTGCTGGTCCAGAAGAATGCGGAGGGTGAAGAGATTCCGGTGGCGTTCATGTCAAAGAAAGTTAACCAAGCCCAACGTAATTATTCAGTGACCGAACAAGAATTCCTGGCAACTTTGCTAAGCGTTAAAAAGTTTAGACCATATGTCGAGGGTCATGAGTTCACGATTATCACTGATCATGCGCCTTTAAAGTGGCTCATGTCCCAGACTGATTTAATTTCGCGGCTTGCTCGATGGGCTTTAAAACTGCAGGGATACAACTTTAACATTCAGCATAAACGTGGTAGTTTGAACGTAGTTCCGGATACTTTGTCTAGGGCCAATACTGGCGACTTGTCCACCTTAGGCCTCGAAAGTTTGACAGATTCGCATGGGGAAGGTGGAGATCTTGTAGACCTTAGTTCCACACATTTTCAATCTGACAAGTACAAGCAACTTTTAAACGAATTACGGGGGAGGTTAGACCAGTTACCTGACTTGAAAATCGTGGACGGTTACATTTACAGACGTACTGAACATGCTACTGGGGAGATACATGATGATTTGGTTTGGAAACTATGGATTCCGAAGGATATGGTTCCTGAGTTACTTTTTAAAGTTCACAACGACACTTTATTGGCACATAGTGGCATTAATAAGACACTTGAGAAAATCCGGCGATATTATTTTTGGCCTTATCCTAGGTCAAGAGCAGGGAATGTGGGAATTTTTATCGTATTAGACCATTTTTCGAAGTTTCCATTCTTGAAAGCAGTAAAAAAATTTACTACAGATGTTGTAATTAAATATTTAGAGGAGGAATTGTTTCACACGTTTGGTGTACCTGAAACCGTTGTCTCAGACAATGGTTCGCAATTTAAGGCGAAACAGTTTAGTGATTTTCTAAAAAAATATGGAGTGAAGCATATGTTCACTGCCGTGCATGCACCTCAAGCCAACGCATCTGAGCGAGTAAATCGCTCTGTGTTGTCAGCAATAAAGTCATACGTGAAACCAGACCAAAAGAATTGGGATGAGCTCCTCAGCCATATAAGCTGTGCATTGCGGTCATCTGTGCATTCTGCTATCGGTACTTCACCCTACTATCTAACCATGGTCAAAATATGATCACTAATGGTGCTACTTACCCTTTATTACGTCAACTTGAGTTGTTGGAAGATCGATCAATTCGTTTTGATAGAAATGATTCAAGGCAAATTATGGCACGGAGAGCATCTAACTTAATGCAAAAACAATTTGAGCGTAACGAGAGGTCGTACAATTTGAGATCCAGAGAGGTGTCTTATGAAGAAGGTCAAGATGTTTTCCGGCGTAATTTCAAGGCAAGTAATTTTGAGCAAGGATATATTGCGAAACTTGCTCCGACCTTTGTGAAAGCTAGAGTGCGTAGGAAAATAGGTAATTGTTATTACGAGCTTGAGGATCTAAGTGGAAAACTGATAGGAAAATACCACGCTAAAGATATAAGACAATGATTTTAGAATAATATTAATTTGTGATTTTTAATTTTAAAAGCAAGCGGTATCAGCCTTGGGCTTTGCCTCCTTCAAACCACAAAGTCTGCTTCTAGTGGGGGGGTGTTGTAATGGCACTTGCTTTAAAAAGTATTTTTTTTTATGCTATTAATTTTAATTTCCTGTTTACACACATATTTCTAACGATATCTGTTGCAAACCATTGACTTTATTGGTTTACTACTATCACTCATTTGACGTTTACATTATTATTTGTTTACACGCTATTTAAATATTTTTTGGAATAAAACCGTAAAATCACACGAACCACAAATGGAGATGTAAGTCCAGTTATTCAACCAGCAATAAAAATTCTTCCTAATATAATCAGAAATAACAATAATGCCAACTTCAATGGCTCAAGACAACAAAAACCTGCCGTACATACATCTAGTTGTAGTTTAAATACAGATTTTTCAAATTTACCAAACATTTTCAAACCTTTTCACATTAGATTGAAAGAGTACAATCTTATTCGAGATCGAATTTTTAACAGTAAATGAAAACTTAATAGATCTTCTTTACGTATACAAAAGTTTTGGCAAAAGGTCAAGCAACTTAAGCGGAAATTTGTGTCATCTATATTAGATAAGCCACATGATGTACGACCATTTGCTGCGGTCAATCTCTTTGGTAAAAGCCTCTTAGGTATGTTGGACACTGGCGCATCAATAAGCTGCATTGGTTTTGAAGCAGCAAGAAAATTTTTACATGATCTGTTAAAACGGCTGATGGAAAAAACCAGAGAGTAGTGGGTTTTGTGGATACTGTCATTTGTTTTAAGGGAGTGGAAAAGCCTATCACAATATTTATCATCCCTAGCCTTGAAAGAGACTTATTCTTGGGTATAGATTTTTGGCAGCTATATAATTTGCTTCCTAAGGGTTTTAATAACTTTTGTGTCTTAAATTCAAATTCATCTTTAAACGAGTTAAAGAATCAGGTTCCTCTTACTCAGATTCAACAGCAACATCTCCAGCAGGTAATTAATTTGTTTCCCTCATTTGCTAAGGAAGGACTAGGAAAAACGTCTATCTTAAATCATGTCATTGATACTGGTAAGACAAAGCCAATTAAACAAAGACATTTTCCTGTTTCTTCAGCCGTTGAAAAATTGATCTATGAGGAGTTAGATCGTATGTTGTCTTTAGGCGTTATTGAAGAGTCTAATAGCGCGTGGTCCTCACCTGTTGTTTTACATAGAAAACCAGGCTATGTTTAGATAGTCGCAAACTTATCGCGGTAACAATAGCCGATGCTTATCCCCTTCCCCAGTCTTGACCTCAAGGATTATTTTTGGCAGATTCCGTTGGAGTTGGGATCTAGAGAGAAAACAGCATTTACTGTACCTGGTAGGCCGCTTTATCATTAAGCATTAAACATATTCAAGACAGCAGGCTACCGACTACAATATGTCAAAATTAAAATGCACGCGTTCTAATGAAAATGATTATTTTGGCGACAGCACAGCTACACGGCTACACGAACAGCGTTGTGGTTGGCGCCAACTTAGATTTATTTCTATTTTTGCTAGCTACAAAAAATAACTTGGTGATGTCAACACATCAAGGAATATAAAAAAATCGTTTGTTTTGTGAATTTTGGATTTTCTAACGCTTTACAAGCACATCTTTGATTTAAAAAGCGCTGAAAAAATTTAAAGTGGCACCACTAAAATAAAAAAGAAACAGCTGTTCTTTTTCTCAAGAATTTATTTCAATTGTGGACGGTGATTATTTTAGTTGTGATTTGTAAGTACATAATTTTTTTTTTTGTTGCAGATTTATATTATTTCTAAATTTCAGGCAAAGCATGGATATAGATGAAAAAATCATAGAAGAAGTGCGCAGTCACGTAATTTTATACGACCTCGGCCAGCCTGACTACAAAAATGTTAGAAGAAAAGAGCAGGCCTGGAGGGAAGTGGCAGCTAACCTGAAATTAAATGGTAAGTCAATTTGTATAAATATTTCCTTCGAATTTTCATCGCAAATGCTGTTACAGAGCTGGAGTGCAAGAAATGATGGAAGGGACTCAGAGACTCTTACAAAAGATGTAAGAGATTGCAACAAGTCGCTTCTGGGAGTGGAGCTGCATCGTTAAAAAAGAAGTGGAGATATTTTGATGCGATGTCATTTTTAGATGATGTTACCAGCTCACGACGGTAAGTTTTATTCCGCCAATTACAATGTATACATATATATGTAAATATGTACAAACATTCTTTATTTCATATTTCTGTGTACCTTCCATCACAATTGGTAATATATTCAACACTGAAGATCTAGTCGAAGAGATCGACTGTGACACTCAGTTATCAGTACCTGATTCGTACACGTCCAGCGGATTACGAGGAAAAAAGGTTTGTACGTGACATTTGTTATTTTTACCATTGTCATAGTTTTTATATTTGTATTTAGAAAGATGACAGCCAAAAATTTCAGGAATTCCTTGATTTGGCTGCATCAAGTATTGCTGAGATAAGTGGTTCAGGAGAAAAACAGGATTCCACCGCACTGCATTTCGCTAGCTTAGCTGCTAAAATAAAAGAAGCTGGCATGCCACTAACTTTAGTAAATACGCTGGAAATGAAGGTATCTAACTTAGTTTTTACCGAAATTGAAAACTATTTTAAAGAACAACATTTGTAGTTACTTGGGTTTTATGCTTTTGATTTTTATATTAATTGATTTTTTATTTATTTTTTTAATATTGGATTTTGTGTGCTCCGTTTTAGTTATGTGATATTTTGTTTTTTTATTTTGCTTTTTAAATTTATTTTTAAATTTATTAATAAAAATTATTTTATAAATGAAATTTAAAAAAATTTTGGTTTGGTTTTATTTTTGTTATGTAATATCTTTTGTTTTTTCTTTGGCTTTATAAAATGATTTTATTTTTGATTTTTAGTTATGAATATTGCGTTTTGTTTTGTATACAATGTTTGGTTTTCTAGTTTTTAATTTTTTGAAAAATATTTTGTTTGTTGTTAACAGGAATTAATAAGTTTGCTAAAATTACAGTTGCTACCGTTGGTACCCCGTTGGTAACATCACTGCTGTATAAACTATTGGGAGGTGACGTGCCTTTAACATTGCCAGGACTTTTTAAATAAATCACATTTTTTACAAGGCTTTTTATCTTACTTTTATTAACCAATAAAATGATTTAAGAACAAAAAACAAAATATGCGTATTACTACACAGAATTATTTGCTAGGAAATATCGAGAATTTGAAATGCTGTTGTAGAAGAACGGTTAGCTGATCTAGGTTGGTATGATGGTGAGGGATGAATTTGTTCCCTCCACTGACCTTGAATTTCTCGGTGATCAATTGAGTGGTCAACAAGCTCAATAGTTAAATAATTCCTGTCATTTTGCAGCATTAAAAAGTTATGAAGTACTACTGTGGCTAAGACAATTTTGTCTACATTTTTCGAACACATATGTATCGTTGTATGTAATACCCTCCATCTGTTGGCCAAAATGCCAAAGGCATTTTCAATATGCACTCGAGCTTTAGACAACATTGTATTAAATTTGTCTTTATCCTGTGGTAAGTTATGTCCGGGAAATGGTCGCATTAAATTATTTTTTAAAGGGAATGCGCTATCACCGACAAAATAATAGGGGAACATTGTAGAAGTTTCTGGTAAGTTAGCAGAGTGAGGAACTTCCAAAGTACCGTTCAATAATTTTTTTCCAAAATCACGAGCAAGTACGCCACCATCACTCTGACTACGTAAAGCCCCGACATCTATGTATGTAAAAACGTAGTTAGCATCACATGCTGCCATTAATACAATGCTAAAGGTTTTTTTGTAATTGAAATACAAGGAACCACTTTTCTTTGGACAAACTACACGTACATGTTTCCCATCAATAGCTCCTAAGCAATTTGGCATTCCAGTTTTCACATAAAACTTTTCCGAAATTTTTTTTTAGTTCGCTCACGTTAGGAGGTGATAAGTACACAGAATGCAGCTCTTCCCAAATTGCATCACACGTTTCATATATAATTTTCCGAACAGTGGAAATTCCCAACTTATAAGCCCAAGCAAGAGTTTGGATATTACATCCTTGGGCCAAGTACCTGAAATTATTTATTTCCTTTAGTATAAAAAACTGATTACTCTTACGATGGCTTACATTATTGTTACGGCCAAGCGCGTCTCTGCTCCTACGGCTTGTCTATTGGAATATCGCTGCATATTTTCATTTAAAAGGGCCAACAACAAATTAAAATTCTGTCCGCCCATACGAGTTGCTTTAAAAAAATGCTCGTCATCCCCTTCCATTAATTGCTGCACACACGTTTTATAGAACCCTTCTTCATCGCGGGTTAGATTCACCGGGCGAATCCACCACCTCCGACTGCTTTTTTTATGAAGCTTGTAGGCTTCATATACTTCAGCTGTAATACGAGTTATTTTAGCTATTTTAGTTACAACATTTTCTTCAGCCATTATCAAGCAACACCAATAATAATAATTTTAATACGTATCGAAATGTCAAACTTTAATATCAGCTGCTGACATTGTTTCCAAAATAATTAAGTAGCTGGCTACACGGCGACAATTGTTGCCAACGCCATTTGTAGTCGTGAAGTCGTGTAGCCTGCTGTCGTGAAAGTGTTTAATGCTTTACACTGTCATGCCTTTCGGCCTTTGTAATGCCCTTAAACCATGTCACGTCTCATGGATAAAGTAGTACCGCCGACTGTCAGGACAGTCGGCGGTACTACTTCGTTCGTTCGTTTATCTGGATGATCTTCTGATCATTTCGGATACGTTTGAAAGGCACCTTGAGGTTCTAAGGGTTATTGAAAGAATTCGGGAATCAGGACTGACCATTAATGTAGGAAAAAGTAACTTTTGTGTCCCTGAAGTAAAATATTTAGGTCATGTAGTGGGTAACGAGGTCATTCAGACGGATCCGGAAAAAGTGTCCGCTATAACTGATTTCCCAGTTCCGCGATCTGTAAAACAATTCCGAAGATTTTTGGGAATGACCGGATGGTACCGGAAATTTATTAGGAACTACGCGTCTATTACTACGCCTATGACTGATTTGTTGAAAGGGAAACGTAAATTTGTACGGACTGATGAAGCCCAAAAAGCTTTTGAGGTTTTTAAAGCTACTGGGGAGAAGATACATGATGATTTGGTTTGGAAACTATGGATTCCGAAGGATATGGTTCCTGAGTTACTTTTTAAAGCTCACAACGACCCTTTATTGACACATAGTGGCATTAATAAGACACTTGAGAAAATCCGGCGATATTATTTTTGGCCGAACTTAGCTGTTGATGTCAAGAACTATATAAATAACTGTGAAATATGTAAAACCACAAAGTATCCTAACCAATGGGAAATACTGGAAATACGCAGCTGTTTTTCCAGAAGATTTTCATAGATTTCTTGGGTCCTTATCCTAGGTCAAGAGCAGGGAATGTGGGAATTTTTATCGTAGTAGACCATTTTTCGAAGTTGAAAGCAGTAAAAAAATTTACTACAGATGTTGTAAAATAGAGGAGGAATTGTTTCACACGTTTGGTGTACCTGAAACCCTTGTCTCAGACAATGGTTCGCAATTTAAGGCGAAACAGTGTAGTGATTTTCTAAAAAAATATGGAGTGAATCATATGTCCACTGCCGTGCATGCACCTCAAGCCAACGCATCTGAGCGAGTAAATCGCTCTGTGTTGTCAGCAATAAAGTCATACGTGAAACCAGACCAAAAGAAGTGGGATGAGCTCCTCAGCCATACAAGCTGTACATTGCGGTCATCTGTGCATTCTGCTATCGGTACTTCACCCTACTATCTAACCTTTGGTCAAAATATGCTCACTAATGGTGCTACTTACCCACAAAGTCTGCTTCTAGTGGGGGTGTGTTGTAATGGCACTTGCTTTAAAAAGTATTTTTTTTATGCTATTAATTTTAATTTCCTGTTTACACACATATTTCTAACGCCATCTGTTGCAAACCATTGACTTTATTGGTTTACTACTATAACTCACTTGACGTTTACATTATTATTTGCTTACACGCTATTTAAACATTTTTTGGAATAAAACCGTAAAATCACACGAGCCAAGCTATATTTAAAGCTGCAGAAAGATCATTTTCGCCATTTTCAAGTCATTAGTCGTCCATCAATTACAATAGTTTTATTTCTTGATTTTTCTTATTTTGTGAAAATTTAATTTGTTTTTTGTTAAGTTTATTTGAGGAGGATCAGGTAAAGAGTATTTGTACCTACAAAAATACAAATCTTTCCTTCAAATATAAGGATCAAAATCCTAAGGTAAATAATAATTATTTAATTTTTTTTACTAATTCATTTGGAATTAACATTTTTATATTTTTTCAAATTAGACGAAATTTTGTTTATATGAAACTTTCATTTTCTCACAGAGTGGGTTTCTTTAAATATTCAAATTCTTATTTATAAAAAGGTGCCAATCATTAGTGGTAATTATAAAAAAAAACCTCTCTTAAAAAACCCAGAAAAAAAGAAATAATAATAAATTTATAAATGTTTATTTAGATTTGGCACCTAATTACACTTACATCTACATCTAATTATACATATTTACATACTTAAAAATAAAATTGAGGAGTTTTGAGAACTAAATTTGGGATCAGCAAAGTTAGTTTGGTTCTTGGTTCATGCGGTAAAGTGGTTGTAAGCTGTAAGGAAAGAATGTGTGACATTTGTGAAGTCTGGTGATCAAAACTGTTTTTAAAATATAACTTTATATAACTTTATAGTATACTAGTGAAACAAGTTATTAAAAATTGCAATATGATAGAAAAATGGTATAATAAAGTTAAAGTAATAATTAAAACCTTCATAATTTAAAGAAAAAATCCGAAGAGTAAAGTTCTATCACTCCCACAAAAAAAAAATTGTCAAAAAAATATGCAAAACTAAACATAAAGAAAATATTGAAATAATTGTACTTAGTCTGGAGCAAATATTAAATTTTATTTAATATTTGCTCTAAATTTTGATTATATAAAATATTAACTTAATATTAAACCGTGTAGTTGAGGAAATTTAGTAATCTTTTTTTTATGAGAGTGTGTGTATACATGTAATCCAATTGCATTAAAATAAAAGCCTACATTACATACATTCATATATATAAATGATCTGAAAATGTTACATATTAACTAATTTTAATCTGGCAATGCCCTCATAATTTTTAGTTTTTTTATTTTATTTAACATAGTTTTTTTTCAGTAAATGATATTTTAATGCAATTGTAATACATACATACATATATACACATGTAAAGCTGTTAAGCGAAAATAATTTTTATTTTGTGTTATTTAAATTCAATGTAATCATTATAATTGAAATTGTGTCTCTTCAAATTTGTGCAGAGTTACTCTTAAAAAAAAGTCGAATCTCTTCATTACAATCATTCCTGTAAGCTGTACTCAACGAAAGATCTTTCGTCGTAGGAGCATTCATATCATAATGTAAGTCTCTTTATTATATTTTTTTATTTTATTTTAATCTGTTTATTTACATATTTGCATATTTTGTATTAATTAATATCTCTTGTACAAGTCTGCACAAATTCCTTTTAGTTGTTTAGGGTGACCATATATTTAAGCGTTTAAACGTATACCCAATTTTTCATTTTGCACAGAAAATAATTTCATATTTTAGAAAATTTTAATATGGTCTCCACCAAACAGTTTTTGTTTAAAAATTGTATGTTAGGTTAGGTTAGGTTAAGCAAGCAGCTTGTATAGAGGAGGAGAAAGAGAATGAAATAGCTCACTTGGGTCCATTATGTTGGTCCCTTTGTGATACCTGCAGATAAGAGGAGGGATAGACAGAGAAAATAGAAAACAAAGTTAGACTGAGAAATTAGAGAGAGAAGTGGGTAGAAGGTCATAGACAGGGAAGATGCTAGCCGTGAAGGCACTATTGAACGTGACATATGTTGATGAGCAACTATGTCACTTCAGTTGGAAGAGGGTTAGAAAACCAACCACAGTTCCTTAAAGAGGAGTTAATCCTGATTGGTTCCAGAGATGAAACACACGAGAGGCTTTCAAAACACCGTCGTCCCAAGTATTGTAGGCGACAGTGTTCTAATGCAGGGCAATGACAGAGAAGGTGTTTAACCGTTTCCTCCTCTTCTTCATCCTGGCAACTTCTACAGAAGTCATTATAGGGGATACCCTTCCTGCTTGCATGGGCTCAAATAAGCAATGCCCAGTGACAATTGCTATTAAGTCGCGTAACTGCACTTTCTGCAGCCGAAATAGCGAGACCGTTTTCTTTTGGTCCATCGAGGGCCAGATTGTCCTTGCGATCGAGCAAGTCGACTCATTGGACCATCTGGCCTGAGCTATGTTGTGAAGGGCAAAGTTGATGCGGTGTAAACAGGCCCAGAGGGGAATGCCACAATAGATGTCTATGGCATCATCGTGCAATAGTGTTCCCTTCTTGGCTAGTTCATCGGCAGCACAGTTGCCTTGATTAGTCCCATGTCCCCGCACCCATTTAAGGGTGACTGTCGAATTATCCGCCATCTCATTTAAGGATGTCCGGCATTCAAGGACAAGATTTGATGTGCTATATACACCTATAAGGGACATGATAGCGGCTTTACTAATAGTACAAATCCAGATATCTCTGTCTGATATCCTGTGGTACTTTAGCCAGTTAGCCGCCTTTTTAATAGCAGATATTTCTGCTTGTATGACATTGCAGTCATTCGGAAGTCTGAAACATATCCTAATTCCAAACTCCTCTATATAGACTCCACCTCCCACTCTCGTTCCCCTTTTGGAACCATCTGTGTAAACCAGTAAAGTTCGGGGAGTTAGAGAGTATCCCTCCGTCAAATCAAAGTGGAATCTTCGTGTGAAGAAGGGTGACGGGGTGCAGTAGTCTAAGAGCTCAGGAATAACATTCGTTGTTCCTAGAAGATTGGCATGTCCCCATGATCTATTGTTCCATGCACCTACAACATTTATTCTAACAGCTCTCCTTAGTGCCACATACCTGGCCAGTAGATCTACCGGTAACCAGTTAAGTATTGCAAAAAGCGCCTTCGTTGGTGTTGACTTGATGGCTCCAGTTATAAGGATCGCCATAGTGCGCAACACCCTTTCTATAATAGAGACGTTTGTCCTAAAATCTAGTGCTCTCCACCAGACAGTTGCACCATAAAATAATATTGGTTTGATTACTGCTTCAAGCAGCCAATTTACATTCCTTGGGCTCATCCCCCAGGTCGTGCCAATGGCTTTCTTACATTCATATATTGTCGTCATAGCTTTGGACGCTCTAGCCTGAACATTCATTTTCCAGGAGAGTTTACTATCTAATATTATGCCTAGATATTTCGCGCTATCAGATAGATTTAGTGTTACCCCATTTAATATAGGTGGTTTGAAGATTGGAACCTTGTATTTCCTTGAGAATAATACAAGCTCCGTTTTAGATGGATTCACACCCACTCCGTTCTGATCCCCCTAGGAACAGATTGCTCTGAATGCTTTTTCCAATCTTTGTGTCATTGTATCAACATGAGCTCCAGCAATTGCAACCGCCACATCATCTGCGTATGCAATTGTCTTGAAGTACATGGAATCCAACTTTATTAATAGCTTATTAATTGCTATATTCCAAAGCAACGGAGACAGTACCCCGCCTTGAGGGGTACCTCTTATTGCTATCTTGGTGATTTTAGCTAAGCCAAATGAGGATGATATTTCCCTATAACCTAACAGATTTGTTATGAACCTGATGATTGAATGGTCAACCCCAACCTCAGTGAGAGATTGAGTTATTGCCAGCGGATTAATATTATTAAATGCTCCTTCAATATCCATGAAGGCCACCATAGTATATTTTTTATGCTCTATGTAGCCCACGAGCGAGTGCAGCGCCGTCTCAACAGATTTGCCTTTGTGTAAGCATGTTGGGACGGGGAAAGGAGATTCTTATCGATTGTCATCCTTATGTGGATTTCGATAAGTCTTTCTAGTGTTTTGAGAAGAAAGGATGTTAGACTTATTGGTCTGAAATCCTTTGCTCTCGCATGTGACACTTTTCCTCCCTTGGGAATAAATATCACATTACACTTTGTCCATTGGTCTGGAATGTAAGACCAGGATAAACAGGCTTTATATATAGCTAAAAGCCATGGTGTTACCAGATCCAGATTATTCTGAAAATCAGCGGGAATTATGCCATCCGGCCCTGGGTGGGATGGAAACTTTTTATAGCCCATTGCAACCTATCCGCATCAATGATTACGGTATGAGGTACAAGGCTAGATTGGACGGAATTGTGTTGCCGTTCCGTAACGGATTGACATCCTGGAAAATGGGTTTCCATAAGGACTTCCAGTGATTCTTGTGCACTGGTTGCCCATGTGCCGTCTGCTTTTTGGATATATCCAGGAATAGGCGCTTGTTTGGCCAGTATTTTACGCAGTCTGTTAGTCTCAGAAAAATGTTCAATGCCACTGCAAAAATCTTTCCATGACTTACGTTTAGCGCTTCTGACCTGATTTTTGAACTTATTCATCGAAGATTTGTAGAGTGACCAGTTTCCTGTCCTCTTTGCTTCGTTGAAAAGCCTGCGGCAAATCTTGCGGGATTCGGCTATTTCTTTAGACCACCATGGTGGTTTTCGATTAACGCGCTGGACCGATGGTTTACATGACCTATCAGTTGCGTCTTTAAAGGCATCTGTGATTGTTCTCACAGCATCTTCAATATGCTTAGTGTCCCTAATTTCGTAGGGATGCGTAATTACGTTCGTGAGAAACACGCTTGTCTGTTAATTGTAAAGTTTATTTTTAAGCACAAAACATTAATTTCTTATTAAAAAATTTTTGTTTTTTTTTATTTGGTTATTATATTTGAATCAATATTGTTTTTTTTTTATTATTTAATTTATTTCATAATGAATTTAATTTTAGAGTGAATTCTTTGTTTTATAAATAAATTCATAATGAATTGTGATTAATTTTTTTTTTATTGTTTGATTTAGAACTTTTGGTTGCAGTTTCGCTGAGAATAGTTTGTGGGATTACTAGTTGATTTTGTTTTGGTTTTAATTTTAGTAATCATGGCTGGGTGGGCAAAATATTGTGTCAACGACATCTTAGATTCAATCGAAATTCCTTTGAAATGAATTTATTATTTCCCCTTTTGCTATTTCTTTTCCCTTTCCCGTAATATTATTGCATGCAAACAATAAAATTTTATTGTAGCTATTTAGACGAGCAATATGGCCGGTGAAAATGCATGCAAGCGCTTGATACAGCTTCGCTCTATACGAAAGTTAAAAACCATTTAAAAAGTCAATTCGTTATATGCTACACAACCTACGATTGATTGTACAACTCATCGCATCGTATATGGCTTCCTTAAAAGAAAAATGAAAATGAACTAAGAAGAAACTAACAATAACAGAATTTTACAGCCACACTCAAGTCGTAGTATTCGTATCAAATTTTAAAAATTAACGCTAAATAAGAAAAATAATGTAATCACATAATTACCTAAGTATGTATTTCACAAAATAACCAAAATCAAAATATTGTTACGTTTTATTTATTCAACAATGGGATCTTTCAAAATTAAACACGCAAATAATTATTTTAAATTAAATAAACTTTATTCAGCTTTGTATAAATAACTATATTGACACTGTTCAACACTTTCTAACTTCTCTACAAATAACCGTTCACGTACAGGTTCAAATAAATACTCACTCGCAACACAGGTATGAGCTACTTATGAAAATTCTGTAACAACAATTAAGGCAAACTTAGCAAGCTGGAAAAGTCCCGATTATAGAAAAACAACCGCTCGTTTCTATTAAGTTTTTGCAACAACGTAACTCTACAAAATAAAAATACAAATACAAATTTTATTCAATTGGCTATTTTGTAGTAAGTAATTCATATTTTGTCAGCACCATCTGTATTTGAAATATCCCACTTTCAAAAATTAAAGGTGCCGTACTAAGGAGTACTTTTATACCGGAAAGCGTACTTTCACTGTTTTTTCTCCACTTTCTCTTGGAAATGAGATATCTTTGTTTAGGTACTTCCTCACAAAATTTTGTTAAAATCCATCCAATAGTTTTTACGTGATGCGAACGCAAAACAACTAAATACAGACAGACGGAAATGAGTTACTATTTTATTATATGTATATAGATTTTAAAAGTGTGAAGTTGATGTTATAGATTTGAGCTGATGAATTAATAATTTTTTTAATTTGTCCCTCATCAATGCGACGTTAAAAAATATACATATTCTTTTTATTTAAATTACAAAAAGTAGACGTGGTTCATGAAATTAGTGCTTACAATGCAATTAATGTATGAACAAGTTTATTTTCTCTTAAAACAAGTAACTAATTCCAGTTGGATTTTTTATATGTAGATTAATTGAGTTGGATGATAAGTTTTTTATTTGTATATTAGTAAAAGTTTTGAATTGTTAAAAAGAGGGCAACACCAATTACATGACTCATACGGATTTATACTGATGATCGAAAAATTATATACAAAATAAGTATATAAGCTGAATAAGTATAATAATAAAATCAGAATTGATTTAACAAAATTTAAAATACAGATCGTTAACATCGTGCGAGTTAACCTTTAGCATTTCAAACAATTGCATTGTAATTTTAATTACATCTTAAAAAATCTTTTTATATCACAACTATCACATGGATTTCCATCATATTAACCGGTTAATAATCTGAATTACAATACCTGCTCAGTATGTGGACTATCTCTGAGTCCAAACATGTGTAAAGTATATTTTAATTTACATTGTCAAATATGCAAAAATTGGTTTATGTTGCAACGGTAACTTACGGAGCATATGAAGACACACGTCACAAACGTGAGGGTTCAGACTGATGATGATGATGGTGGTATTCGTTTAATTGGATAATAAACAAATCTTTTCTAGATTAACTGATTTCGGAGTAGTTTCAACCCATTTGGTGCCGCTGTACCTCACTCACTAAATTGAGTGAAGTAAACTTTAAGCGATAATTTTAAGATTTTGATAGTTTTTATGATTTTATTGGTTGTTTTTAGCTTAGAAGAAACCTGTTGCCCTTTATAATAAAAAAATCTGGCTATGTACATATTAACTGTCGAAAAATGAATTTATTTCTATTTATAAAAAAAAAAACAAATATGATATTCCATTAAATTTAACAAAGTTATCGTAATTTAAATATAACTACTCAATTGACTACAGTGGCAGAATGTATATACAAATTATGGCAACACTTTAAATGTTTTTGCACACTTGGGTGTTTGTCTATGAAATAAGGGATTCCCAAAAAATGAAAGAACCAATGCTTTTAGTCGTAACAGCTTTTAATAAAGTGATTTAATGTTCAAAAGTATTATCGTTAGATTAGATGCAATGAGCCTTTAGGGGCTGTAAAAGGTTGGTCTTCTACACAGAGACAACAAATTTATGTCAATATTCTAAAGATATTTCAGTCTTACAACAAACATGAGGGAGTAGATGAACTGGTCGGTGCCTCGGTGGGCTAGTAGGTAGTGTTCTAGTCTGTCAGTCCGGGGTTGTGTGTTCGATTAAAGACTCTGGAATTGTTCCCTACAAGTGGGCAGGAAGACTAAGAAGGAGCTTGGATATAATATGGGTGTCTACAAATGGTTAACTGAACTGCGTTAGTAACAGGTCACGGACTGTCAAGTATTATCTGGTCAAGTTAAAAACCGAGGTAGGACGATACTTGCAGACTGTGCCTTTAAATAGGCTAACATAAAAGGGTTTTGAACCATGGTAAATGTTAGCAATTAGCATAGACTGTGTGATGAGGAAGAATTTATCAGTCGGCATTCTGAAATCACAACAGTCGAGAGTAAAAGGGTAGTAACACCACGAAAGTCAATAAAAGTGAAATATTCGTAAATTTTTAGTCGGATACCAGAAATCATTGAGGAGCGAAGTGGGTCGAAAAGGGCACCATAAAGTTAGTGGTCTGCTTCGGTATCCCCCTTCTAAATAATAAAAGATGAACTGGACCAGTCTTTTTCACTTTGTAGAATTGCAATTCGCGCTAAGAAATGGTGGGGGGCATTGTTTACATATATATAATAGATCTGGGCATTGCAAACGTTTGACGGTTTTATGTAATGAGTCATAGCGGTGGTATGGTTAAATTTTTATTCCGACGTTCTATTGCAAGATATTATTTACGTCAAAATGCCCAAAATAAAGCTCGACTTTCATCTTCATTAGTACTAGGGTTACCACAAGATGGCATAGGTCACTACCCCCAAAAGGTAGAAAAGCAATTAAGATGTTTTATGTCATCCAAGAGCTCGGTGGCAATGCAAGAAATGTTTAAAAACATTATGCATTGAAAAAAATGTTAAGAAAAATTGCACCTGTAACCCGCCGCTGTACTTAGTTGAGTACACACTCTCTACTACACAGATTCACTTTTATTTTAACTTTTTATGCTTTTATATTAGTTTTGCATACAATTAATAAAATAATAAACTTTTTGGTTAATTATCATATCTAGTTTCATTTTGGCGGTTAATGGGTTAAAACAGAAATTTCTTTTCTTGGATATCTTGTTAGCGGAAATGGCATTAAACCTTTACGTGAAAAGGTAGATGCTATAATTAATCTTCCAAAGCCTACAGAAATAACAGAGCTAAGAAGGTTTGTCGGTATGTACATATAATTATTATCGTTCTTTAATTCCTTCAAGTTCCATTAATGAATTTCAAAAAGGAAATCCAAAAAAGAAAGAAGTCATAGTATGGTCAAAAGATCAAGATATTTTTATAATTTAAAGAAAGCTCTTTCTAATGCAACGCTATTTTCACATCCTTGTTATTATTTATTATCCACTACACTAAAATTATTTCTGTAATATATCACAATTTTAACACCAAGGTAAAAATTCACATCTCCTAATTTAGTATGTTCAAAATTGTGCTCCAAGATTCTTTCAGCCATAATAAATTGTTCATCCTTTTTTGCTGTTACCAAGATATCATCTACTTATATAAGAATATAAATAAAATCATTACCAGCCCATATTGTAAATAAGCAGGGATCAGCATTAATCTGAATAAATCCTTTCCTTTTAAATATACTAAACAGTTTTGTGTTCAAGCAACGTGCTGCCTGTTTGAGACCATATAAAGATTTTTGTAGCTTACATACCATTATTTCTTTACAGTTTTATTTCTTTTCATAGCCAATTGGTTGAATCATAAATATCTCCTCATCAAGTTCACCATTCAGAAACGCTGTTTTTATGTCAATGTTTTTATGCAGTTGGTCGCACCAGCAATAGTTAAAAACATTCTTGGTGTAGACTGCCTTACAACAGGCGCACATATCATCATGACCGCATTTGTTTATCTTGATGTGTACATATTTCAGCATGTGCTTTATAGCATTTACATCTCTGTGACCCATCTTTCGATGCCATTCGTGTATACATCCACTATGTAGCTCATTGTTAACCAAGTTTACTCCATTATAATTCACTCTAAGCTTATACAGATCTTCTACTAAATCACCAACTGCACCAGTAAAATTATTTTTTGAAATTCTGCATATTTTGTTTTCAAAATACACACAATAACCCTTTTTAGTTAACTTTTTGACTGATAAAAAATTACATTTAATTAAAGGAACATACAAAACATCCTTGACAAGAATTGATTCAATAGAGTTATCTACTTTAACGACTTCGATTTTGCCAGAACCTTTACCCTCGGAAGGGAGAACTTCGTAATTCGGAACAATGCGGTTTCAATATTTACGGATGGCTCCAAGGTAGACACGGGGACCGGATCGGGGATATTCTCTGAGGATCTCCAGGCTGAAATATATGCTATATTGTTAGCGGCAAGGATAGTGTGGATAGTCTAGCCGCCATTAATTCAAAAGTAGTGAAATCTAAATGTGTGTTAGTATGCATACAATCTTTAGCCCTACTTGAAAAACATCGTATAAGGATAGTGTGGATCCCAGGGCATTCTTGGAAACGAAATGGCCGATCAATGTGCGAGGAACGGTTCGAATCTGGATGCGATAGTTGCCCGAAATATCTAACATACTAGAAGAATGGTCGCTAAAGGAAACGGCTCGCAGGTGGTCTACATTAACCACTTGCAGATTGTCTAGAATTCTTTGGCCCTCAATTGACAAAAAAAAAAAAGGAGAAAGGCAATACTGACCCTCGAGAAAAGCTCGTTAGCACTTCTGGTAGGTGTTATAACGGGACACTGTATGATTGGACATATGTCGGAGCGAATGGGAATCTCTCGTGGAGGGTGCTGCAGAGGTTGTGTGGATGAGGAAGAGGAAGAGGAGGAATCAGTTCAACACCTTCTCTGCGATTGCTCGGCTCTTCAAGAACTTAGGCTCAAATTTTTGGGCCAAAGATTCTTTCAGGACCTGGACTGTCTCAGTAATGCGACACTGAGCAGCCTATTAGGCTTTGTGAAAAGCTCCGGTTGGTTTACACGAACTAACGGTATTGGAGTTCTCTAGAGAATGGTGGGGGTTGATGATCGTTGGGACATCACAATGGGTCTTATTGGCCTCCGAGTGAACTCGCCTTTTTGCGGGCGGCCCGTTTTAACCTAACCTAACCTTACCCTCGGAATGATAACCATTTGCAACATTTACTGACTCAACGTGATTTTCATTTAAACTTGTGAAAAAGATTTCTGATTAGAAATGTGGACAACCAATGTTCTTGATGACTAATATTTGAGTTAGGATGTGTTGTCATGTTGATTTTATTCTTCTTTACAATGGCTTCTTTAAAAAATCTGCAGTCTTTTTTATAATGGCCAGGCTTATCACAATGAAAGCATTTCTTAGAATTATCCTTCTGTTGCTTTCCCTTGTGAACCTTCTTGACAGTTATATCTCTTGCTGTCCTTTTATGGACCTTACCTGTTGCTTCTGCAATCAATTCTTCGAACAATGAGTAGTGTTTTGTACTTTGAATCGTTAACATGTATTGTCAGTGTGGTCCATCTATATTGGTGTTTTGTTCAGCCCAATAGTTTCAATAATAAATAAATAATAAAAAAAAAACAAAATAATTATAAATAACCAAAATAAGAGTGCAATAAAATAACTAAAAACAACATATAATTCAAATTTACAAAAGTGAAACAAAACAAACATTCATACATATAATAAAAAAATAAAATAATAACTGCAACTCAACAAAAACAAATAAACCAAAACCAACTGAAAAAACAAAATAAAATTCCACAACAAAAACAGAATTTACATCACAACACTGTTGGCACTACCGGCCGCTCCTAACAAAAGGACTAGATCAGGGCTTTTATGGCTCTTTTTGTGATCTTTTTTGTCATTCTCCAATTTTTTTTTTTTAACAACAAGCTTCATTTTATTTTAATGGTGGCATTGTCTTAACTGTTGTTGGTCTTCTTAGTGGTGAAGGTATAACACTGGCCACTGGGTAATCATAACAGCAGCAGTCATTTCATTGGTACCGGTATTATAAAATAGACCATTGATTTGAGTTTTTTCATCAGCTGTTATGTCAGGACGATTTAAAATTGACTTTTGCAACATACGTGGGTTAAATTCATTATCAAGCTGCACTATTTGCATTTCGCGTTTGTTTATTGAAGTCCAAACGCGGGAAGGGACAAAACTTTATCCGGCTTCGATGCCCTTTCCGATTCCATATCGAAGATACTTGATAGTTGTCCGAACAGTGAAATTGTTGTTGCTGGTGATTTCAATGTTCACAACTCATCTTGGCTTCGTTATTCGAGCCATACATCTCCAGAAGGACAGTATGTTGAGTTATTTGCCACGCACAACCACCTTGCGCAATTGGTGAATGAGCCAACGCATATTTCGTGTGTTGAAGGACACCAAAAGAATACTCTCGATCTTTTTTTAACTTCGCACCCACAAAAGTACGAAGAGAACGTTAATGCACCTCTAGGTAATTAGGATCAGTGCACCATATCCGCCTCCTTTTCGGTTTCTGAACTTCGAAAATTTTCAAAAGCAGCCACGAAACGTTTAAAACACTTTTACAATAAGGCTCGTTGGGCTGAGCTCAAAGATTTTTTCCGGCATTTTAATTGGAACTTTGTTTCTTAGACAGTAACACTGATGACATGGCGGAAATGGTTTTAAACATAATTTTGCTAGGAATGAAAACTTTTATTCCATCAAAGCAAATTTCGATTAAACCTAGATCGAAATCCTGGTTTAATCAGACGTGTAAAAATACAGTCAGATTCAGAGAGGAAGCATTCAGTGCCTGGCGTAAAAATAAAAACGCAGACACTGATTCGCTACGCAAAATAGCGAGATCTTCGTGTGCCTAAGTACTTAGGCGTGAAATAGGTCTACACGACGAGCATCTTCGTGCTTAAGTTTTTTCTGTAAGAGTTTTTGGTCATTTGTCAAAATAGTAAAGGATAATGATAGTTCCTCAATTCCGACTCTTTTGAAGGATGACCCAATATTCACAAGTCTTCTGGGCCGGATGGCATTTCAGCACTGGTCTTAAAACAGTGCTCTCCGACGCTAGCACGTCCAATAGCGACTCTTTTCAGCACCTTGTATCATGCTGGTAAGTTTCCAATGTGCTGGAAGTTAGCTAATGTAACGCCAATCCCCAAAAAAGGAGAGACTAACAACCCTGAAAATTACCGCCCAATTGCTGTCTCTTTCTAAGGTAATGGAAAGTGTGATAAATTTTCATCTTGTCAAGTATTTGGAGTCCAACAGCTTACTTAGCGACCGCCAGTATGGTTTTCGTAGGGGGCGCTCTACAGGGGACTTGCTGGCTTTCCTTTCGGAAAAATGGTGTCAATCCATTCACCATTTCGGCGAAAGTAAGGTGGTGGATCTAGATATCTCCAAGGCCTTTGATAGAGTGTGGCATGGTGCATTTCTGTCAAAACTTATTGCTTTTGGTGTCGGTGATAGCTTTTCTCGACTATATCGAGCTTTCTCAGGAATCGCACTATACGATTTGTTATAGATGGGATTTCATCAAACGAGTTCAAGATTAATTCAAGGGTACCGCAAGGCTCTGTTCTTTCTCCTACCCTGTTTCTTATTTTTCTAAATGACCTTTTCTGTCAAACTTCCAAACCTATCTACTCTTTTGCAGATAATAACAGCATTTGTCATTCGTATTCATTTTGCAGACGGCCCAGCCTCTTAGAGATTGGGGCCAAGCAGCAAAACATAAATGATACGCTCAATCACGATCTCGTAACAATATATAATTGGGGCCGGGCGAATAGAGTCGACTTTAACCCTCGTAGGACTCAATGTTGTATGCTAACGCCGCGGCGTTCGGCCAAAAATGGTGCTAATTGGTGGTATAAGTATTAAGGAATTAGAAGCTCTTGATATTCTTGGTATGAAAATCCAGTGTGACTTTCGATGGACTAAACACATTTTTCAAGTCACAAAAGAAGCCTTAAAGTGTCATGGTTTTCTCAAACGGCTTCTCCATAGCACCTTTAAGAGCCACAATTACCTCAGACGAATTGGATGAAAAATTTCTTAGCTCGAATCCAGCTGATTTATGGATGTCACGAACTTGTTGGGCAACTTCAATAGCTCTTTCAGGTGTTGGAAAACTGTCGACGAAGTCATCCATATAATGATGATCCATGATAGACTTCACCGCACGAGGGTATTTTTCCCGATAGCTTAGAGCGTTGGTTTCTTTGACATAATGGGCTACGCAGGGCGAACAAGTATCGCCAAATGTCATCACGACCATCTCATAAGTATCTGGAGGCTTGCTGTCATCATCGCGCCAAAGGAAGCGTTGGGAACATCTGTCTTCAGGAGCCACAAGGACCTGGTGAAACATCTCTTTAATGTCGCCGCAAACTGCAACAGCTCCAACTCGAAAGTTGAATAAAATAGACGGCAGAGGCTTATATTGCTGAGGACCCTTTAAGAGCATGGAATTCAACGAAACGCCTTCAACAGTTGCAGCAGCATCAAAAACTAGCCGAAGCTTTCCAGGCTTGTTGGGGTTGACCACTCCAAAGTGAGGAAGATACCAAGTTCTAGGGCAAACACCAGAAGCTTCATTAGGCAACAATTTCCTTACATACCCCTTTGACACGTAATCGTTCATGATGGACTTGTAGGCCTCACCAAATTCCGGAATTCTCTTCATTTTCCTCTCAATACCATTGAGTCTATTAAGAGCCATGGAATAACTGTCTGGCAGGACTACATCATCAGAGCGCCACAAGAGCCGGGTTTGAAATCTTCCTTCAACTTTGACAGTAGTATTCATCATTATTTGACGAGCTCGAGCAACCTCCTTCGATTCTATGACCGGTAAGACCTTGACTCCAAAATTTTCGATTTCAAAATAATTTGCCACCAAGTCGTAAAGTGTCTGCTCAGGCTGAACTGTCAACAAACATAAATTAGAGTTTGATGGCTTACCCTTCATCGGACCAAAAACGACCCAACCCAATGGTGTGTTGGCAGCATATGGACCACTTACTTCCAAAGGCACAATTTCATCAGGAAGACCAAGATGGTAGTGATCTAATCCTATCAGGACTTTAGGGGCCACACCATTGTATAATTTAATTGGTAAACCAGGATGAGCGCTTAAATCCATATTGAAACTCTGAGTCGGCAATTTCAAATTCGAGACACCATAAACATTTTTTAAAGCATATTTTCTTTGCTTACCAATCCCACTTACTTGCAGATCAACCACAGATGCCATTTCTTCAGATTCCGTTGCAGCGTACCAGTGCAAGTTCAATTTACTTTGATGCCCCCGGAGGCCCAGTTGCCTCACCAAGGAGCTGTCCACCATAGTAACCGAAGAACCTTCATCCAACAACGCGTAAGTTTCAACCTTGTTACTAGGACCATAAAGTACAATAGGCATAACTTGGAACAGGAGTACGCTCTTATCTGCAGAACGGGATACACAGCTCAAGACAGACGCACTTCCATTTGATGAACCACTTGGGGCTTCTGACTCTCCTGGCCCAGAATATTTTTCGCGATTATTAATAATTTTTACATCATGTAGTATTTTGTTATGTTTTCGCAGGCAACCATCGATGGGACACTCTTTTCGTTTACGGCAACTCCTACTAGGATGCCCCGACCCAAGACACGAAAAACATAACCTCAATTTCTTCACATTAGAACATCTGTCAGGCACACTCAATGAACTAAATTTTTTACATTCAAATAATTTATGATTACCCTGGCACATAGGGCATTATTGTTTATGTTGACCATCAACGGCGTGGAGAACCACTTTTCTTTTAGATTCACTATAATTTCGATTACTACTCACCCCTTGAATAGTTTGCACCAAATCAGCAACATCTTTGAGCCACCTGTTAAAATCCAAAACCGTTGGATATGGCTTAATTGTTGAGGAATAGCGGGCCCACTCCATTCGTTTGCTCAAGGGAAGCTTACCAACCAATTCATCCATTAATGTAGGATTCGCTAAATGCTGTTGTCCATTGGCAGATTCCAAAAAGGCGGCAAGATTCTGCACCTTAACAGCAAATGGCACAAGTCGATCAATAGCACTCTCACTAATGGGCTGAATTTCTTTCACTTGTTGGAGCTGACATCGGATAAGCATTTCTGGACGACCATATCGAAAACGCAACTGCTCCATCACCACATTGACGTTATCCGGATGTATGAGCAACGATTTAACACTCTCCCTTGCATCACCCTTTAATGTCTTTTGGAGCCGAACACAATTTTCAAAATTATTGTAATTATAAACAGCAGTCCAATTACTAAAGGCTGTTGAAAAAATGGGCCAATCCTCAGGTGTACCACTAAATTCCGGCAGGTCATATATTTTTCTGTGCACTGCCATCGAACCGCCATTTTGAGACACAAAATTATTTGGCGGTAACATTTGTCTTAAAGGCGATTGGCTTGCACAAAAACCGGTACTATTTGCATTGCAGCTAACACACGAAAATGGCGTTCGGCGATCAGTGCAGTCAACGTTGGCTGAGACAGAATTTTCGACGTTGGCTTCACTAGTACCCGTCACAGCTGGCGCCATATTGGATGGTTGGGGCACGGCTGAGGATGGCGTTGAATTGGCATTAAGGGCAATGGACAAAACTTTCTGAGCAGTCAGCAACTGGACCTGGAGTGTATTAATTTGGCTTTGCAAGTCTTCCAAATTGATACCGAAATTGGGCTGGGGCATTGGAAGCTGTTGGCTAGGTTGAACCGTGGCTGTGGGCATGTTGGACGCGGCAGTGGAAGTGGTGGCTACGCTACCCGAGATTCCAGCGCAGGTGGAACTCGTAGACATTGCGACAGCGGCAGGGGCAGATAATATTTTATCACTTATTTGAGCAGTACTTACGATTGTCTTGGTTACTCCTGAGGTAGAAGGAACTACTGGTATAGGCATTGCTGTTCCGGCGGCAGAGGAACTGGTAGACAGCAAAGGAGCTCCAGCGGCACTGGGAGCCAATTGCTGTGACTGCAGATATGTTCCGGCAGATGGAGAACCACTATTATTTTGGCTTGATGTTGTCTGCAATCGAGCGCTTTTTCTCACTGGCGATCGTTGCATTATAAACCACAAATATTCTTTAAACAATTGTTGTCCCGACAGACGAGGAACCACTTTAAAAATTTTCAAATATATTTTTATTTAACGGCAGGCAATGTCCAATAAAAATTATTTATTCCGTCTGACAAGGAACCACTTCAGCAAAAATTTATTTTCTCTTAGACAGAGAACCAATTGTTCCGGCAGGCAAGGAACCACAATAAATTTTTCCAAAGACCACAATGGTCAGCTAGGAACCACAAGAATTTCCGCACAAAAGCTGCGAAAAAAAATTTTTATTTAACGGCAGGCAATGTCCAATAAAAATTATTTATTCCGGCTGACAAGGAACCACTTCAGCAAAAATTTATTTTCTCTTAGACAGAGAACCAATTGTTCCGGCAGGCAAGGATCCAAAATAAAATGTTCCGCCAATTAAGGAACCACAAAACAAATAATATATTCTCCAATAAATGTTCCGGCAGTCAAGGAACCACACAGAAATAAATTTATTCTTCACAGAAATGTTCCGGCAGTCAAGGAACGACAAACATATAAATTTATTCGTCAAAAAATGTTTCGGTAGTCAAGGAACTTCAAACCAATTTATTTTTAATTGTTCCGGCGGGCATGGAACCACTTTTGTCGTCAATAAAATTTTTTATTAATTGTTCCGGCGGGCATGGAACCACATTTTTCGCCAAATAAAATGCGAAATAAATTTTTAAAATATATTTTTATTTAACGGCAGGCAATGTCCAATAAAAATTATTTATTCCGGCTGACAAGGAACCACTTCAGCAAAAATTTATTTTCTCTTAGACAGAGAACCAATTGTTCCGGCAGGCAAGGAACCACAATAAATTTTGCCATAGACCACAATGGTCAGCTAGGAACCATAAGAATTTCCGCACAAAAGCTGCGAAATAAAATTTGTTAATTGTTCCGGCGGGCATGGAACCACATTTTTTGCCAAATAAGATGCGAAATAAAATTTTTATTATTTGTTCCGGCGGGCATGGAACCACATTTTTCGCCAAATAAGTTGCGAAATAAAATTTGTCGCTGGCTGCAACTTGAGCTTTGTGAAGGGCGAATTTAACAACACCAAAAAAAGACACAAATTATTCTTTAAAATGGTGCGTTTATTTCTATTTTAAAAATACAAAGAATTAGTATAAAGAAATAAATTAATAATTAATATCAATTTACTGCAGTGCTTTTCTATCACAAACTAACTTTATTTTTAAAATATTTTGTTGGACAACTTCTTACTTTATGCCTGTGTATAACACATTTAAAGTAACGGTACCAACTGAACGAAACAAAGCACTGCAATAAATTTAACATAAAAAGGAACAACAACTTGTACATAAGCTTCACAAAAATTTAAGTATATAAGACAATTAAGACAACATTAAGTATGCTCACAAAAAGAAAACAAAAATAATATTAAAGGCATGAAAATTAAATAAATAAATAAATAAATCTAAATATTTATGAGCCATTTGGCGACAGATCTATTTACTATTTATACCACTTACATCCGGCCAAAAATGGAATACAACTCTCATGTATGGGCCGGTGCTCCAAAGTCTGTTTTGGAACTACTCGACCGCGTGTATGAGAGGGCGAAAAAGCTCGAAGGTGACAGTAGGGTATCCAACACTATTGACTCTCTTGAACATCGACGCAATGTGGGTTGTGTTTCGCTATTTTATCGCTACTACAATGGAATGTGCTCTGATGAGATTAGTGAACTAGTTCCCGATATCCGCACGTTTTCGCGCACAACACGCTTTTCATTAAGAGCTCATACATTTGTAGTCGATTGGCCAGTGAAACGCACAATGTATTACAGAGAAAACTATGTTTTTATTGTACAGTTCGCTTGTGGAATCATCTTCCTACAGAGGACTTTCCAGTCAACTACAATATTGGAAAATTCAAATCGAATGTCCACAAACATTACTCCCTCTATTCTCCTTCCCATAACCTAATTTCCTAGTTCTGGCACAATGCTTTGCATAAGTAGGGGTCATCCCCTGAGTACTGGTCCAAAAAAAAAATTGTCCTGTTTTACAACAAAAAACTGGAAATAAACAGTCAAAACCTATCAGCGTTCTTTTAAAAAAAACTTTCTGGTCCTCAATGGAAAAACAGCGCAGGTAAGCAACTTACGAAGGTATTAAATATTTTCGGTATATGGTTTTTTACAATTATAACAGATCATAAACCTTTAGTTTATTTATTTCATAAGAAAATTGATACTTGTACACCCAGGCAGTTTCGATATCTCGACTTCATTAGCCAATTTACAACAGAAAATTTTCATATATCTGGTTCACACAATGTCGGTACAGATAGTTTGTCTAGAATTTCGGAAATATCTCTTCCATCAAATATTCCAATAGATGAACTAAAAAAACAAAGATTCAGATGAAGAGTTAATAATATTGCTTTCAGTGGCTACATCTCTAAACTTAACCAAAACTAATGTCTTTAATAAGTCCATATATTGTGCTCATTCTCACGGTATGATACGCCCATATTTACCTAATAGCATTCGCAAATTTGTTTTTGGTTTTGGTTGTCATAACCTATTACACCCTGTAATTCGTGCTACATCTAAAACTATAACTTCAGAAGTAGTGGGGCGTGGAATTATGGGCCAGAAAGCTCTTTCTAATGCAACTCTATTTTCACATTCTTGTAGAAAATGTAGTTTTATATTTTGGTTTTATTTGAAGACAAAAGAAAATTATTAATATAATTTATTTTTTATTATGTTACAAAAACAAAATGCTACTTATTTAAATTCAAAAAATATTTATATACAAAGCATATTAAATGCAAAGCTGTAAAATTTATATTCAAACACCCAAACTTCGAAAATTTAATATATCCTAGTAGTTTAGTTAATATATCAGCTTGCGTGTGTTCTGTAGGACAGTAGGACAACTTCATGATATTTTTATTCAACAGATCGCGTATCAAATGATATTTAGTGTCCATATATTTAGTTCTTTTGCTAAATTTTTCACAACCGACTAATTTAATGCAGCTTTGGTTATCTTCAAACAGAGTTGTAGGTTCTTCAAGCTGAATTCCAAAATCTTCAAAAAGCTTTCTTAACCATTAGCTTTGTTATGCTGCTTCAGCTAGTGCTATATATTCTGCTTCTGTTGACGACAGCGACACACATTGCTGTTTACGACAGGACCAGCTTACACACCCACCATTGTATTTAAACTCATATCCATTGAATGATTTTCTATGAATCCGGTTTTGTGCCCAATCGGCATCCACGTAACCAATAAGTTTTTCAATCGATTACCACCGAGTTTTAGTTTTAAATTCTTAGTACCTTAAAGATACCTTATAAGCCTTTTCAATTCTACCCAATCTTCTTTGGCTGGCTGTACAACATGTTGCTAAGAATGGAAACTGCAGCTGAAATATCCGGATGGCTGTTAACGGATAGATATATCAAACAACCGATAAGTTCTTGATATTTTTCGTTATTATCCACTACATTAAAATTATTTCTGTAATATATCACAATTTTAACACCAAGGTGAAAATTCTTATATAAGAATATAAATAAAATCATTACCAGCCCATATTGTAAATAAGCAGGGATCAGCATTAATCTGAATAAATCCTTTGTAGTGTACTTCACAAGTGCACAATGCATACACCATCATGAAACTATCAATATTGATGACCACACAGAAATTGAGTGACACACATTTGAGTATCACAATAGATGAGTGTATTTCAATGCACATTGAAATACACTAATTTGTGATTGGTTATTAGTATTGGTAACATGATCCTACACAAATTCCATAATACTGAATAGAAAGTAAGAATGAAAGAAATAGATAATTGTACAATTGTAGAACAGTTAATTTCATGTTTTGTATATAAAGGGCTTAGCGCCACAAAGAAAACAGATTTGGATCTAAGAACTCAAATTGACTATACCAAGCCGTTGTTTTTAATTTTAAAATTTCAAGATTTCGGCAGTTCTTTTGAACGCCTATAGTTGAGCTGGAACCCTTTCAGCTGTTTAATATAAATACAAGGGCTACAGGGAAATTAACAAAATTTTTAAAATACATATAACATTACATTACATGGCGATCCTGCAAACGGACCAGATCCTCTGATCCTGCAAACGGACCAGATCCTCTGATCCTGCAAACAGACCAAATCCTCCGATTCTGCAAACGGACCAGATACTGTAATCCTATAACCAAGACTCTTGATCCTGTGGACCTTCCAATGCCATCAAAGAAAGAGATTGACGAAGCTTTCGCTAAATGGGAGAAATTGGCAATGGAACTAAAACAAGTTGAAGAATACGTACCAGCAGCAGAAAGTAGCAACATTGCGGCACCCATATACAAACCAACCCATCAAAAGCAGGACCAAAAGACATTACCATAGAGGAATATAAAAGAAGGCAGAAAAACCAATGCTAACAACCACAAGAAATAAAAAAGATAATTAAGAAGAAGAGAGCCGGAAAAAAGTACCAAGCGAGAAAGCATGTTGCAATCCTTTACAAGGATCTAATGCTAGCAACTTCAAAGGAAACGCAAAAATTAATCAAGAACGAAATTAAGAAAAGAAAATTAGATGGTAGGACCCATTTGGGGAAATAAACCAAGCAAAATGGGCAAACCACAAAGTAAAGTGGAGATACAAGAAAACATAGTCAATAATAGTAACGCACAGAATGAAAAACAAATATTACCGGAATACATTATAACAATAATTATAGTAGCACTTATATTATATGTAGCTTATAAGATTAACAAATATTTTAAAAACTATGTATTAAAACATAGTAATAATAATAATACTATAGCAGATATCTAAAAAAAAAAACTTAAAACAAAATATCCTTAAAGTAAAACTTAAAATAAAATATTATTAAAATAAAATATCTATATATTTGAATACAAAATAAAAGATTAATGGAATGGCAAAATATATTAATAAAAATTAGGCTACTCAAAGAAGAATTTGATAGATCATATAAATGTTTAAATTTGTACAACTAAAGATGAAACAATAAAAAAACATATAGAAATTCTATTAAGAAATCTTGATAAAATTAGAATTATATTAAATGTAAATTATAATAGACTAACAGCAGCACACAAAGCAGCGGCAGACGCATTTTTCACAGACATTAGAAATAAACTAATTTATATAACAAAGAAAAAAGGTATAATTTTAGAATTACCAACTTCTCTACACGAAGAAACACCATTGTACCTTAATCTAGAGCAACAAACAACTACCAACATGGCAACTTTTAGTTTAGAAACAGCTTCAAAGACATTACCATTATTCACTGGTAACTACCAGGAATTAGAAAGTTTCCTAATAACATGTGAGCTCATAAACAAAACTTTATCAGACGGTGGAAAAACTGACTTATTACAGTACATTTACCATGCGAAACTAACGTCAGAACTGCAATAGGAACCTATATAAAACCTGAAAGGTTTGAAGATTTACAAAAACTACTGAAAGAAAAATACAAAAGCAATAAGACAATTCCAGAATTACAAACAAGACTAAATATAACATATCAAGGAAAAATGTCAATTAGCTCATACAAAAAAAAAAAAAATAATGACTATAATAGATAATATGAATAGCCTCGGAATTGAAGAATTAGGAAATAGTGCTACAGAAGCAGAAAAAAATGTAATAATAAGATTAAACAACAAGTTAGCTTTAGACACATTTAAGAAAGGCTTAAATGAAAATCTTAAATCGACCATATATGCAGCTAGACCAAACAATTTACAAGAAGCATCCGAACTAGCATTAGAATTAGAAAATGAACAAAAAACAAATAACAGTTCCATATTGCATGTTAGAACACAACAACCACGGTATCAACAACAATACCACACTAGATTCAACACATACACAAGACATGATAACAATCAAAATTATAACAGATCATACAATACTAACAAGAAAAATAACAATTTTAGCAACAACTTTAGAAATACTAATAACAATTTCAACAACAACAGAAATAATAATAGCAATAATAATCAATATACCACACATAGAAACAACAGATACCAAGATAATTACAATAATAATAATAATCAGAATAGAAACAACAGATTTTTAAACTATAAAACAAACCAACATAATAACAATAAACACATACATACAATACAAAATGCGGGAAACGAGATGGGCCAGGGATACATGGTCATCCCGGAGAGCCAAAATTAAACATTTACAAAGTTTCCGACAACAATTCCAATTATATCAATGTAACAAATAAAAACAAAAATTTAACTTTTCTTAGCGACACTGGCGCCGACGTATCACTTTGTCGCATGCGTAATGAATTTATAGGCGAACAATTTAAGCCAGAAGAAAAATGTAAACTAACAGGTATCACAACAGAAGAAATAGAATCAATGGGAACAATTAGACTCAAGTTAAAAGCATCGGAAGAAACATGCGAACACACATTTCAATTGTTAAAACAAAGCTTTCCAATAGAAACAGACGGTATATTAGGAAGAGATTTTTTTAAGAAATATCTATGCAAGATAGATTATGAAACATTTACAATTGCCCTATTTATAAACAATGACACTATTGTAATTCCTATGCAAACAAAATCAATTAACACCTCAGAAATAACAATACCACCAAGAACAGAAATCATTCAACCCATTAAATTAAACATAACAGAAGATTGCGTCATATATAACAATGAAATACACCTTTCCTTTTAAATATACCAAACAGTTTTGTGTTCAAGCAACGTGCTGCCTGTTTGAGACCATATAAAGTTTTTTGTAGCTTACATACCATTATTTCTTTACAGATTTATTTCTTTTCATAGCCAATTGGTTGAAGCATAAATATCTCCTCATCAAGTTCACCATTCAGAAACGCTGTTTCTATGTCAATGTTTTTATGCAGTTGTTCGAACCAGCAATAGTTAAAAACATTTTTGGTGTAGACTGCCTTACAACAGGAGCAAAAACTTCGTCGTGCCATGTACTTGACAGTTTCACCATTCAAATTTCACACATATCATCATGACCGCATTTGTTTATCTTGATGTGTACATATTTCAGCATGTGCTTTATAGCATTTGCATCTCTGTGACCCACCTTTCGATGCCATTCGTGTATACATCCACTATGTAGCTCATTGTTAACCAAGTTTACTCCATTATAATTCACTCTAAGCTTATACAGATCTTCTACTAAATCACCAACTGCACCAGTAAAATTATTCTTTAAAATTCTGCATATTTTGTTTTCAAAATACACACAATAACCCTTTTTAGTTAACTTTTTGACTGACAAAAAATTACATTTAATTAAAGGAACATACAGAACATCCTTGACAAAAATTGATTCAATAGAGTTATCTACTTTAACGACTTCGATTTTGCCAGAACCTTTACCCTCGGAAGGGAGAACTTCGTAATTCGGAACAATGCGGTTTTAATATTTACGGATGGCTCCAAGGTAGACACGGGGACCGGATCGGAGATATTCTCTGAGGATCTCCAGGCTGAAATATATGCTATATTGTTAGCGGCAAGGATAGTGTGGATAGTCTAGCCGCCATTAATTCAAAAGTAGTGAAATCTAAATGTGTGTTAGTATGCATACAATCTTTAGCCCTACTTGAAAAACATCGTATAAGGATAGTGTGGTTCCCAGGGCATTCTTGGAAACGAAATGGCCGATCAATGTGCGAGGAACGGTTCGAATGTGGATGCGATAGTTGCCCGAAATATCTAACATACTAGGAGAATGGTCGCTAAAGGAAACGGCTCGCAGGTGGTCTACATTAACCACTTGCAGATTGTCTAGAATTCTTTGGCCCTCAATTGACAAAAAAAAAGGAGAAAGGCAAAACTGACCCTTGAGAAAAGCTCGTTAGCTCTTCTGGTAGGTGTTATAACGGGACACTGTATGATTGGACATATGTCGGAGCGAATGGGAATCTCTCGTGGAGGGTGCTGCAGAGGTTGTGTGGATGAGGAAGAGGAGGAATCAGTTCAACACCTTCTCTGCGATTGCTCGGCTCTTTAAGAAATTAGGCTCAAATTTTTGGGCCAAAGATTCTTTCAGGACTTGGACTGTCTCAGTAATGCGACACTGAGCAGCCTATTAGGCTTTGTGAAAAGCTCCAGTTGGTTTACACGAACTAACGGTATTGGAGTTCTCTAGAGAATGGTGGGGGTTGATGATCGTTGGGACATCACAATGGGCCTTATTGGCCTCCGAGTGAACTCGCCTTTTTGCGGGCGGCCCGTTTTAACCTAACCTAACCTTACCCTCGGAATGATAACCATTTGCAACATTTACTGACTCAACGTGATTTTCATTTAAACTTGTGAAAAAGATTTCTGATTAGAAATGTGGACAACCAATGTTCTTGATGACTAATATTTGAGTTAGGATGTGTTGTCATGTTGATTTTATTCTTCTTTACAATGGCTTCTTTAAAAAATCTGCAGTCCTTTTTAAAATGGCCAGGCTTATCACAATGAAAGCATTTCTTAGAATTATCCTTCTGTTGCTTTCCCTTGTGAACCTTCTTGACAGTTATATCTCTTGCTGTCCTTTTATGGACCTTACGTGTTGCTTCTGCAATCAATTCTTCAAACAATGAGTAGTGTTTTGTATTTTGAATCGTTAACATGTATTGTCAGTGTCGTCCATCTATATTGGTGTTTTGTTCAGCCCAATAGTTTCAATAATAAATAAATAATAAAAAAACCAAAATAATTATAAATAACCAAAATAAGAGTGCAATAAAATAACTAAAAACAACATATAATTTAAATTTACAAAAGTGAAACAACACAAACATTCATACATATAATAAAAAAATAAAATAATAACTGCAACTCAACAAAAACAAATAAACCAAAACCAACTGAAAAAACAAAATAAAATTCCACAACAAAAACAGAATTTACATGACAACAGTGTTGGTACTACCGGCCGCTCCTAACAAAAGGACCAGATCAGGGCTTTTAAGGCTCTTTTTGTGATCTTTTTTGCCATTCTCCTAATTTTTTTTTTTAACAACAAGCTTCATTTTATTTTAATGGTGGCATTGTCTTAACTGTTGTTGGACTTCTTAGTGGTGAAGGTATAACACTGGCCACTGGGTAGTCATAACAGCAGCAGTCATTTCATTGGTACCGGTATTATAAAATAGACCATTGATTTGAGTTTTTTCATCAGCTGTTATGTCAGGACGATTTAAAATTGACTTCTGCAACATACGTGGGTTACGATGGGTTAAATTCATTATCAAGCTGCACTATTTGCATTTCGCGTTTGTTTATTGAAGTCCAAACGTGGGAAGGGACAAAACTTTATCCGGCTTCGATGCCCTTTCCGATTCCATATCGAAGATACTTGATAGTTGTCCGAACAGTGAAATTGTTGTTGCTGGTGATTTTAATGTTCACAACTCATCTTGGCTTCGTTATTCGAGCCATACATCTCCAGAAGGACAGTATGTTGAGTTATTTGCCACGCACAACTACCTTGCGCAATTGGTGAATGAGCCAACGCATATTTCGTGTGTTGAAGGACACCAAAAGAATACTCTCGATCTTTTTTTAACTTCGCACCCACAAAAGTACGAAGAGAACGTTAATGCACATCTAGGTAATTAGGATCAGTGCACCATATCCGCCTCCTTTTCGGTTTCTGAACTTCGAAAATTTTCGAAAGCAGCCACGAAACGTTTAAAACACTTTTACAATAAGGCTCGTTGGGCTGAGCTCAAAGATTTTTTCCGGCATTTTAATTGGAATTTTGTTTCTTAGACAGTAACACTGATGACATGGCGGAAATGGTTTTAAACATAATTTTGCTAGGAATGAAAACTTTTATTCCATCAAAGCAAATTTCGATTAAACCTAGATCGAAATCCTGGTTTAATCAGACGTGTAAAAATACAGTCAGATTCAGAGAGGAAGCATTCAGTGCCTACCTAAAAATAAAAACGCAGACACTGATTCGCTACGCAAAAGAGCGAGATCTTCGTGTGCCTAAGTACTTAGGCGTGAAATAGGTCTACACGACGAGCATCTTCGTGCTTAAGTTTTTTCTGCTCCTTGGGGCAGTAAGAGTTTTTGGTCATTTGTCAAAATAGTAAAGGATAATGATAGTTCCTCAATTCCGACTCTTTTGAAGGATGACCCAATATTCACAAGTCTTTTGGGCCGGATGGCATTCCAGCACTGGTCTTAAAACAGTGCTCTCCGACGCTAGCACGTCCAATAGCGACTCTTTTCAGCACCTTGTATCATGCTGGTAAGTTTCCAATGTGCTGGAAGTTAGCTAATGTAACGCCAATCCCCAAAAAAGGAGAGACTAACAACCCTGAAAATTACCGCCCAATTGCTGTCTCTTTCTAAGGTAATGGAAAGTGTGATAAATTTTCATCTTGTCAAGTAGCTGGAGTCCAACAGCTTACTAAGCGACCGCCAGTATGGTTTTCGTAGGGGGTGCTCTACAGGGGACTTGCTGGCTTTCCTTTCGGAAAAATGGTGTCAATCCATTCACCATTTCGGCGAAAGTAAGGTGGTGGATCTAGATATCTCCAAGGCCTTTGATAGAGTGTGGCATGGTGCATTTCTGTCAAAACTTATTGCTTTTGGTGTCGGTGATAGCTTTTCTCGACTATATCGAGCTTTCTCAGGAATCGCACTATACGATTTGTTATAGATGGGATTTCATCAAACGAGTTCAAGATTAATTCAAGGGTACCGCAAGGCTCTGTTCTTTCTCCTACCCTGTTTCTTATTTTTCTAAATGACCTTTTCTGTCAAACTTCCAAACCTATCTACTCTTTTGCAGATAATAACAGCATTTGTCATTCGTATTCATTCTGCAGACGGCCCAGCTTCTTAGAGATTGGGGCCAAGCAGCAAAACATAAATGATACGTTCAATCACGATCTCGTAACAATATATAATTGGGGCCGGGCGAATAGAGTCGACTTTAACGCTCGTAAGACTCAATGTTTTATGCTAACGCACCGGCGTTCGGCCAAAAATGGTGCTAATTGGTGGTATAAGTATTAAGGAATCAGAAGTTCTTGATGTTCTTGGTATGAAAATCCAGTGTGACTTTCGATAGACTAAAAACATTTTTCAAGTCTCAAAAGAAGCCTTAACGTGTCATGGTTTTCTCAAACGTTGTAAAACATATTTCACCTCATCTGATCTATTTACTATTTATACCACTTACATCCGGCCAAAAATGGAATACAACTCTCATGTATGGGCCGGTGCTCCAAAATCTGTTTTGGAACTACTCGACCGCGTGTATGAGAGGGCGAAAAAGCTCGAAGGTGACAGTAGGGTATCCAACTCTATTGACTCTCTTGAACATCGACGCAATGTGGGTTGTGTTTCGCTGTTTTATCGCTACTACAATGGAATGTGCTCTGATGAGATTAGTGAACTAGTTCCCGATATCCGCACGTTTTCGCGCACAACACGCTTTTCATTAAGAGCTCATACATTTGTGGAAGAAAATTCGTTTTTTAGCCGTACAGTTCGCTTGTGGAATCATCTTCCTACAGAGGACTTTCCAGTCAACTACAATATTGGAAAATTCAAATCGAATGTCCACAAACATTACTCCCTCTATCCTTCTTCCCATAACCTAATTTCCTAGTTCGGGCACAATGCTTTGCATAAGTAGGGGTCATCCCCTGAGTACTGGTCCAAAAAAAAAAAATTGTCCTGTTTTACAACGAAAAACTGGAAATAAACAGTCAAAACCTATTCTTTTAAAAAAACTTTCTGGTCCTCAAAGGAAAAACAGCGCAGGTAAGCAACTTACGAAGGTATTAAATATTTTCGGTATATGCTTTTTTACAATTATAACAGATCATAAACCTTTAGTTTATTTATTTCATAAGAAAATTGATACTTGTACACCCAGGCAGTTTCGATATCTCGACTTCATTAGCCAATTTACAACAGAAAATTTTCATATATCTGGTTCACACAATGTCGGTACAGATAGTTTGTCTAGAATTTCGGAAATATCTCTTCCATCAAATATTCCAATAGATGAACTAAAAAAACAAAGATTCAGATGAGGAGTTAATAATATTAACCAAAACTAATGTCTTTAATAAGTCCATATATTGTGCTCATTCTCACGGTATGATACGCCCATATTTACCTAATACCATTCGCAAATTTGTTTTTGGTTTTGGTTGTCATAACCTATTACACCCTGTAATTCGTGCTACATCTAAAATTATAACTTCAGAAGTAGTGTGGCGTGGAATTATTTTCACATCCTTGTAGAAAATGTAGTTTTATATTTTGGTTTTATTTGAAGACTAAAGAAAATTATTAATATAATTTATTTTTTATTATGTTACAAAAACAAAATGCTACTTATTTAAATTCAAAAAATATTTATATAAACAAAGCATATTAAATGCAAAGCTGTAAAATTTATATTCCAACACCCAAACTTCGTGTGTTCTGTAGGACAGTAGGACAACTTCATGATATTTTTATTCAACAGATCGCGTATCAAATGATATTTAGTGTCCATATATTTAGTTCTTTTGCTAAATTTTTCACAACCGACTAATTTAATGCAGCTTTGGTTATCTTCAAACAGAGTTGTGGGTTCTTCAAGCTGAATTCCAAAATCTTCAAAAAGCTTTCTTAACCATTAGCTTTGTTATGCTGCTTCAGCTAGTGCTATATATTCTGCTTCTGTTGACGACAGCGACACACATTGCTGTTTACGACAGGACCAGCTTACACACCCACCATTGTATTTAAACTCATAGCCATTGAATGATTTTCTATGAATCCGGTTTTGTGCCTTTCAATTCTACCCAATCTTCTTTGGCTGGCTGTACAACATGTTGCTAAGAATGGAAACTGCAGCTGAAATATCCGGATGGCTGTTAACGGATAGATATATCAAACAACCGATAAGTTCTTGATATTTTTCGTTATTATCCACTACACTAAAATTATTTCTGTAATATATCACAATTTTAACACCAAGGTGAAAATTCACATCTCCTAATTTAGTATGTTAGAAATTGTGCTCCAAGATTCTTTCATCCTTTTTTGCTGTTACCAAGATATCATCTACTTATATAAGAATATAAATAAAATCATTACCAGCCCATATTGTAAATAAGCAGGGATCAGCATTAATCTGAATAAATCCTTTCCTTTTAAATATACCAAACAGTTTTGTGTTCAAGCAACGTGCTGCCTGTTTGAGACCATATAAAGTTTTTTGTAGCTTACATACCATTATTTCTTTACAGTTTTATTTCTTTTCATAGCCAATTGGTTGAAGCATAAATATCTCCTCATCAAGTTCACCATTCAGAAACGCTGTTTTTATGTCAATGTTTTTATGCAGTTGTTCGAACCAGCAATAGTTAAAAACATTTTTGGTAGACACGGGGACCGGATCGGAGATATTCTCTGAGGATCTCCAGGCTGAAATATATGCTATATTGTTAGCGGCAAGGATAGTGTGGATAGTCTAGCCGCCATTAATTGCAAAATGTTAGTATAACACATTGTTACTTTAATCCTCCGATGTTCATATGGGTCTGGCCAGATCCACTCGATCTTTAAACGAGTGCAGCTCTTTTTTAAAAAATATCTGAGGCTCCTTAGTCCATGACTTCCTAAAACATATTGTGCTAAACACAGTGAAGTTATTTGTTGTAAAAAAAATTATTTTAAACTACTTTCGTTAATCAAGCTCACATGAGTCTGTACAGACCCATATGAGATTTTCATGTAAATTGTTTTACCGTTATACGTGAAAAATAAAACTGCTGACGGAGGCAGCGGCAGAGATCACTTATCTCAGTTGCTATTTAGAAATCAAAGTGAATACGTGTTTCTATTTAATTAGCTTAGTGCTTCGTAAGCTAAGTGCAGCAAATGTGAGTCCGGAAGAAAGTGAATGACTTCAGGCAGAAATTGAAGAAATTATGGGACATGAAGGTGATGACTAATTTCCAGATGATGAAGATTTTTATGAAGCATCAGACATGGAACAGGAAATCGAGTTAGAGGTCGTTCTAGATGACAACCATGATGACGTTGAGGATTTTTATAGTGAAACCATTGCCCTTCAAGCTCCGACCGCAATCATCCGGCACATCCAATCGTCAAGAGCTTATGTACCGATCGAAAGACGGTAAGTTGTGGAATTTAAATCCTTCACCACATGAAAGGGCTCGCTGAGAGCATCATCGGGCTGTTTTCAAGTCCTTATTGTCTCCTAAAATCGTTAATATTATTATGCGGGAAACTAACAGAAAAGCCAGTGAAGCGGTTCGTCTATGGAATGAAAAGCATCCTATTAATAAACAGCGATCTGGGATGCTGCTAATTGCTTGTGTGTTCCTCGCGAATTCTCAGCCAGCAAAAGTATTATGGGCAAATTATAATATGCCAATTTATAAGGCCACTATACACGCGGACGTACTCGATTTACTGAATATATTCCAAGTAAGCCTGCAAAATATGGCTTAAAAGTGTGGTGGATTTGCGAATCTTTTTCAAATTACCCTTTGACAGCTATAATTTATACGGGAAAAACACCAGGTGGCCAGCGAGAAACGAATAAAGACGAACGGGTCGTCATGAAATTGATGGAAAAGTATATGGACAGCGGTAGGACTGTCTATGCTGACAACTTTTTTTCAACATATAATTTGGCAGAAATGTTGATGGATCGTAGAGTGGCTTTAAAAGAGTTAAAAGCACTCTATTTTGTGACCACAATAATAACATCGCTCTGTTCTCCTATATGGCAAGGCCAGTGATCATGTTATCCACTGTTCATTATCGTCAAAACACTGATCCATTAAAAGGATTCAAGCCAGATCAAATTTTAGACTACAATTAATTTAAAGCGGGTGTAGATACAATGGATCAGACGTTGACTGGATATTTTTACAACATGCTTGATATCGCTGGTTTGGCCTCATTCATCATCTATAACGAATTGAGTCCGGCAAAGCAGAATGATAAACGCCGTTCATTTGAATTGGCACGTCAGCTTGTTATTCCGCATATGAAGGAAACGGCGACTAACCCATTAGTATGGTGATTTCCTCAAGTAAGGCAAGCAATGAATCTTTTCAAAATCGATGTGAGTATAATTTATATTTTATAAATCCTTTTTATAATTAATTATTTCATTGTTTTTAGGTTCCGGACAAGCGGACAAGAGTCCGTCGACGTCAGACGTAGCCCAGCAACAAACATATGCTCAAATAGCCTCAACACGTTCATCATGCTATCTTTGTACTTCGCGTTCTTCGAAAAAGCGACGTAAAAATCGTTATAACTGCAGCAAATGTAATCGTCATATATGTCTCAATGAACATTCCATGCAATTACATAGTTGCAAACTTAATTGCTCTTTGTAATGTATATTAAAATGCTAAAATAAACAAAGAAAATTATTTCTAAAACTTTATTTCTAATATTATTTCTATGGGTCTGGCCAGACCCTTATGATGCACTTATCGCATCATAAGGCACTAAACATCGGAGGGTTAAAAATTTAATAATAAAATTGAAACAAATTTTTTTGGAACTATTGTTGTAAGCTTATTCAATTGTTACATTAACATACTGTACACCTGTTGTGTTAACTCACAAGGTGCTTTTTAATTATTAAAACGAATTTCAACAAAAACAAATGATGAAAATATAATTATTTGCTATTTTTTATTTTTTTATTTTATTTATTGTATCTTCAAAATATATAAACTAACAATAAATACTCGTATCTTAGGTCTAAAAGAAAAAAATAAATAAAAATATGTATAGGTATGTATATACTTAAGTACAGCCAGTGCTAGACAAAAACTGTATGATGTTCGGCTAAGATAAGCAATATTTATCCTTCTTAGTCGAACGTAGCCACGATCATTTAGGACGTTTAAACATGTTGCTATATGTTTCGATAGGCTGCATGCAAAATGGGCCTATGAAAGATTACCCAAAAAAAAAAATGGCCCAAAAATTGTGAAAAAATACCCAAATGTAAATGAATTATCGCCCAAATTTTTTTATAGTTTTCTTATTAAATATAAAAATGTCAATAGTTTTAGTAAGGGCATTAATATTGGTTTAATTTATCGATTAGATTATTTAGCTTGTAACTTCAGTATGTAATCTTTGAGCAAAATCCAAGAAAGCTGTAACACCTGCTGCTCCTGGGGGTGCTGCCAAAGGAACTCTGAGTAACCGTGGTGAAGGTCGCTACAAACGTTGGTAAATTAAATCGTTGATTTAAATTAATTGAACCGTTGATTGAATTCATCGAGCAAGCTTTGAGAAGTCGTATGTAATCTGGGATCACATTCTGTTAGAAAGCGTTTTGGTACCAAGTTAAATATACTGTTGCCAATGCACGCAAATAAATATTGTATGCGTTCATTAAAATAAATATGAAAGGAAATATATGTGAATAAGAAAAATAACACAGTGCAACACGGAAAAAATAACCATATACGGACACCACTACGTGATAAAAGACCAAAAAAAAAGACCCCTGTCTCCCAGTTTTGCCCAAAGTGCTCCAGGTTTTTTTTATGGGCCCTCAAAGATGTGATGTCATTTTTGCAAAAAAATGATCATTTACTCAAGCTCATATTTTGCAAACGGTTTGGAATTTTGATATACTCTCTGAGGCAATGTTGTAGCTCTTGTCAAAAAGAACAAAAATTGTGAACATTTACTAATTTTATTTACAAACTGATTTCGTATTTATACTAAAATTCTTACTTCATAATTTACACATATGTTGATTTATTGTTTTGCTTAATCTACATTAAATAATAATTTGTTCTTAGGTATTCAAGGGTTTCGGGTTTCATAAATTTTTTAGGTCAGCAATTGTACCATTCAATTTTATTGCAACTATATGCACAATATATTTTTCTAGTTTGTGTTATTTGGGGTTATTCCATAAACACGCTACACAGAACGAGTTGTTATAATGTGTTGCTGCAAACACATGACAAACACACTACAATACCCATCAGGTGGAAAGGGTATATATAAGTTTGTCATTCTGAGTGTAATTTTTTAAGGCACAAGACGAGGTACAGAAAATTTGAGCCCGTCAATCTGCCGGGCATAGTTTCGAAAATTTTGGGATTGCATATAGAAGGCTGCGGGCAAAAAAACACCCCCACTCTTCATTTTTATTAAAAAATCCACATTAAACTTGCATCATATTTCCATAAGAATAGTTACCATTAGGTGATTTCATATTGTGCACAACCATCATTTGATCAATTGGAAGAATTGTAAATATATGCTGAATTTAAATAAATTTATAAATTTGGTTTTTTTATAAAATATACAAAATCAAAGTCACTCAAATAAACATTTAATAAAAGAGACAACTGGAATCACTAAAGTTAATGTAAACAAATAAATAAGCAACCAGCTGTTCTCTTCATACAAATACTGGTAAATATAAGTGATACCATGTTGCGTCGCAAATGCCAATGTATTAAAGTGGTACCTAATCGCAAATACGTATAATAAGTTTTAGAGTCACTGCTCATTCTGGCCGTTAATTTATACACTTAAACTACCATTTTTAAAAATATTAATGTATACATTGAGAAAAAATACTAAAAATAACAAAACCATAAACAACACAAAATCAAAAACTCGTAATCAAAACAAAAGAATGCAAACAACTGATAAATCGCAAGAGTCGAGCCCTAACACGGCCCTTTCTACAAATACACCAGTTCACAAGCGTTTAATAAATGTAGTTCAAAACTCATCGTTAACAACCTCACGCTTGTCAAATCCTGAGTCACCGTTCAAACTTTTAAATTGTATGGATAAAAGATTTGAAAAACTATCTGAACAAATTCTAAATATGATGGAGTCAAAATTTAGGGAATATAAAGATGAGATCTTAAATGAACTAAACCAAAAATTTAATGATATCAATAGTGAAATTCGTTCACTCGACGATAGGATAAACTACTTGTTAGCTGAAACTGGCGATATAAAAATCATGAGGGAGGAAATTAATACTTTAAAATCTAAATTAAAAAATCAAGAAAATCAAGCGGTTTCCTGTGAGCTTCGTATAAATGAAATACCGTACAATGCTAACGAAGATCTTATGAACATATTTAGCAATATATGTAGGACAATCAATGCATCCATGCCTAATATTAAAAGTATATACAGATTACGAAATCAAAATAACAAACGAGCGCATTTCTCAAAGGATGCTGTAATAATAGTAAAGATGTGGTCCGCATTTGATAAAAATTACTTCCTCAAATCTTTTGCACAACACAGGAAGCTTGATAAAGGTTTCTCTTTTCGCCTCAAAGACATTGGTATGAATTCAGAAAACAAATTCTACGTTAATGAAAACTTGACGCAGTCCAATTTTAATATACTGCGTGCTGCAATTAAACTTAAAAAAAGTAAAGCTATATGCAGTGCTTTCACTATGCGAGGTTTTGTATATATAAGAATACAACCTAATGATAGCTTGATCCAAATAAATGAAATGGAGCATCTGAACCAGTTATTTCCAACTGACTTTCGTGAGGAGCAAGCTGACCTGTCAAATTTACCAAATAATGCATAATTTCCATAATATAATAATTCATAAAAATATTGTTTTACTTATTTTATATATTATATTACTTTTACCCATTCTAAAGTATTACTTTTTAACTCTTAAGTATAATTTAACCTTTTGCGTTGCCAACTTAATTCTTAATGATAACTACAAATAATAATTACCGTTCCAAAGATAGTGTATTCAATTTGCTTCGGATTTTAACAAAACAAAGAAGGGGGCTAAATATCGTGCATATTAATGCACAGAGTCTACACAACAAAATAGATGAATTTCGATATATATTTGCATCATCTGATGTAGATATTATATGCATCTCTGAAACCTGGTTTCCACTGGATGTCAACGATTCTATTTATTATCTTGAAGGATTTAAACTTTACAGAGCAGATAGAAAAGTGATAATTAATGGACGTGAATCAAAATCTAAAGGTGGAGGTGTAGCAATATATGTCAGATGTGGCATTAAATGTATGGTGAAAGAGAAAACGCTTATTGGAGGCGAAATTGAGTATTTATTCCTAGAAATTTCATCCAAACAAAAGCGAAAACTACTGGTGGGAAGTATTTACAGGCCACATAGAGACATTCGATTCGATTCGTTTACAAATCTGTTGGAAAATATTTCCCTTCAATATGATGATATTATTATTATTGGTGATTTCAATTGCAATTTACTCGCCAACAATGCGTTAGTTGATCCAATGTCATCATTAGGTCTTATGCCCGTAAACATAACTACTCCAACGCACTATCGCTGTTCCAGTAATAGTCTAATAGACTTAGTATTTGTAAATAAAAAAACCAAAATTCTACTATATGATCAAATTTCAGCACCGGTATTCTCCAGCCATGATTTGTTATTCATCACGTATGATATATATTTAGAGAAGCAGGCATCGTCCTTCAGCTATAGGGATTTACATAATATTGACTACAATATTTTGAATTTCCACTTTCAAAATATCAACTGGTATCAGATTTATACTCTCGATAATATTAATGAGCAACTATGCATCATGCAAGATAATGTAAATAAATTATTTGAATTAAGTGTGCCCCTAAAAACAAAATACATAAAGGCAAATAAGGTACCATGGTTTACATCAAATATTAAAAATTTAATAAACAAACGTAATACTGCTTATAAAAGGTGGAAGAGATTTAAAACTACTGAACTCTATAGTATATTTCGCACAGCCAGGCAAGAAGTTGTTAAAGGTATAAAAAAAGAAAAATCCTTATATTATGAAAGAAGATTCTCTTCTGCTCTTGACAACCGTTCTAAATGGAAAGAAATAAAGAAAATTGGCATAGGACAACCCACAACGCATGAAATAGATGTAGATATAAACGTATTAAATCATAAGTTCGTAAATACGGAAATACCAGAACCAATACTGAATGTATATGATGATCTCTGTACTGTTTCTATAGAAAATAAATTTAGTTTTCGATGTGTGAGCCAAAGCGAAGTTTTCACAAGTTTTTCTTCTGTAAAGTCGGATGCTGTGGGAGTGGATCGAATGTATCCTGCCTTTTTGAGGGTTCTTATGCCAAAATTATTACCATTTGTTACGCATATCTGCAACACAATCTTAACAAAATCTATATATCCACAAGACTGGAAAATATCCAAAGTTGTCCCTATTCCAAAAATAAATAACGAATTTAGGCCTATATCAATTCTTCCTTTCTTATCCAAAGTAATGGAAAAGATAATGAGTAGGCAAATGAATGAATATATTAAGAAGCAGAATCTCTTAACGAACATGCAATCGGGTTTCATTGAAGGAAAAAGCTGTACTACCGCTCTAATAGACGTAGTAGAAAATATAAGAGCCGACCTTGACAAGAATATGGTATCGTTTTTAATATTACTTGACCATAGTAAAGCGTTTGATACGGTGGATCACAAAATTCTAATAAAGAAGCTAGAAAAATTATTTTATTTTTCGCAATCTGCATGCAATCTCATAAGATCTTATCTTACTGATCGTTCTCAGGTTGTCAATCTCAATGGCGAGTTTTCAGAAGCGGTTTACTTAAATAGAGGAGTGCCACAGGGATTAATACTTGGACCCTTATTATTCTGCTTATACATTAATGATTTACCGGACACAATAAAACAATGCAAGGTACAAATGTATGCAGATGATGTGCAAGTTTACAAGAGCAGTGTTATAAGTGACATCTCTTTATGTGTGGAAAATATTAATAAGGATTTATCTAACATAAGCATATGGGCGGCAACCAATGGGCTAAAAATTAATCCATCTAAATCTAAATGCATCTTTATATGTAAAGCAAAAACAACTTTGAATAATGATGTAGAAATAAAAATAAACAGTGATACCATCGAGTTTGTTAATTCTTCAAAAAATTTGGGCGTTATTTTTAACAACAAACTTACATGGTGTAACCATATAACCTGTTTAGTAAGCAGAGTGTATGGAATGTTAAGAAATCTTTGGGCAGTCAAGTACTCGACACCGTTCAATATACGAATGTTACTTGCTAAAACCTATGTAATACCAGTTCTCCTATATGGCTGTGAAATCTATGCTAACTGTGACAGCTCTGATTTTCATAAACTTAATGTTGCCTATAATAGCATCGCAAGATACATATTCAATAAAGGACGTCATGTATCAATATCGAGATTTTCTTACCAGATCTATAAGATGAGTTTTGGAAACTTACTCAAGTTTAGATGTTTGATATTATTGCACAGAATTATAACAACTAAACAACCAGATTATTTATTTGATAAATTACGTTTTTCTAGATCTACTCGAGGAAAGAAACTAATACAACAAAAACATACAACTACTCTATCTCAGAGACAATTTTTAATATACTGCACTAGTCTTTGGAACCTGCTTCCCAATCAAATACAAAATATAAGCAACGCAAATAGGTTTAAAGTTGAGCTACTGAACTACTTTAGTTAGTTATAAGATATTTTTCTTGTTGTGCTAGGCTAATAAATAAATAAATAAATAAATAAATAAATATTTTTTTCACGATGCTATCTTTTTTTCGGTTTTAATTATTCTCCTTTGCATTTTTTTGTTAAATTATATTAGACCGAACAGGTAGATCATGGGAAGTATACAGATCTCGGGGGATAAATAACCCCCTGCGATGGCCACTTTTGTATTTATTTTTAGGTTTTTAAGGTTTTTCTTCTTTGATTTGTATTAAAGGCCTTTATAAAAAGCAATACATATAGAGATAGCCAATAGACCAAAAGGGTGCCCACTGGTAAACAGGAGCACTCCTGTAAGGTTTTTTTTCTCTAGTCTCACCATTCTAACGCAACATAGATTGTAGGAAGGTTTTATTTTTACAAAAATTTTTTAACAAAATTTAAAAAAAAAAATTCTTTTTACTCCTTATTTGGTCTCTAGGTCATTACATTTATTCAAATAAAACCCTGTTTTGTTTTGTAAAACTTTAATTTCAATATGTTGAACACCTTCGGTGTTCTTCTTCAGGAACTAAAAAATACAAACAATAAACAAATTAAAAAGTTGTCTTACTTTGCCTTAGATGACTTATTCTGCACAAAGAAAACCAAAGATGTGAAAGAAACTCTTGAAGCCTTACATAGATTTCACAGACATATAAAATTCACGATGGAAGCAGAGAAAGAGTGAAAATTACCATATTTAGATTTATAAATTATAAGACAACATATCAACGGATTGGTATTAAAACCCGACTACTTCAGGACGTTTTATCAATTTTTATTCCAATCACCCAAAATACGTAAAAATTAACCCAGCAAGGAATTTCGAGAAAAGGGTATTTCAAATAAGTAATACAAAATACCATAAAGAAAACATTAAGAAATTTAAAAAAAAAAATCTCGTTTATGATGGCAACGAATATCACAAAAAACGCCAAAAAAAAGATCCAAACAACACGCCAGTATCAAAACAGGAGAGAACTTATAAATCTATGACGCATGTCTCAGGTTTTTCAGAGAGAATCATAAAATCGAATATTTACCACAAACAAAACGTCAATATTGCTCTGAAAACTGACTTCACCTTAAACATGCTGTTTTCAAACACTAAACAAAAATTTACAAATTTTACAAATCAAACGTAATATACAAAATTCCCTTTTACGGAGATGGGTTGAACGACTGTAAGAAATTATATATTGGATCGACAAAGTTGAAGTTAAGGACAAGATTGGATGCACACAAGTCAGATTATAAAACCAGAAAGGGGACAACTGAAGGAAAAACAGCGTTAGCAGCCCATTGTGGAATAGATAAAATTCTCCCAATATAGAAAATGCAAAAATATTACAGCAAGAGAATAATTACAAGAAGAGGTACATAATAGGAATGTTATATATTATTAACACACCCGAGGACAAAAGGATGAATTATAAGAAAGACACAGAAAATTTAATTTTAATTTTTTACAAAAATTTTCAAAAAAACTTGGTTGAAGTTGTTGAAGTGAATGGACACGATTTTTTTAAACTCGGATAACAAAAACACATAGTGTGTCTGAATTAAAAACAAAACAAAAAAAAGTAAAGCTAAAACAATATTAATATAAAAAACTATAGAACAAAAACAAAGCTGCTTGTAATTTTATTTGTTTCTCTACAACGGCATAAATACTTAAGTAATAAGATAAACAAAAAGAACGGTAGGGAGGCTCATATGTGAGCTCTAACTTAAATATTTCAGCAAAAACTGTTAACAGTAACAGCAGAAATGAATATGTTACAATAACTGCTGATGAAAATTGTGCAAACATAAATATATGTAAATCAATATAGAAAAACTAATTTGTTTGTAAATACTGCTCCATTTTACCGCACACGGTCTTGTTCACTATTGTTGCTAAGTAGTGGCAAATATGAATAAGTCATCCTTGCCTTCTGATTCCAGTACGTCCAAGACGCATGTTGGAATCGATAGATAAGTTACGGTATTAAATTGAGGGCGAAGCCCAAATTCCTTTCAGGAAGCATCCATGTCAAAAGTACCTAAAGATAGGGAAAATACTTAACTACGTTATCAAAACCGTTTCGCAATTTTGGACAGTGAAATGAAATGAGCCTCCAACTCCAAAAGGTGGTGTTTTGTTTGACACAATTTCAAAAATGAATCTAAATGTGATCTCAAGTGCACAGCCCCATTGGTGGGCAAAAAATAACGGATGTTATTGAATTGGGCATAATTAAGGGTATTCCCTTAATCATGCTCAATTCATAATTAAGGGTATTCCCTTAATCATGTCCAATTCAATAAGTTGAAGCATCTCTTGATTTATCCTCAGATCATTCACCTACTATTTTCTAGACGTAGAGCAGAGTCTTATTTACCAAACCAAATCAGCTGTTCAGCATGTGTCTATCGAGGCACTCGATAGTCTATCAGTCTGGAGGTTGTGGGTTCGATTCCTACCAAAGGCTCTGGGTGTTTTCTGCAGACAAGCAAAAAAGCTTCGCAGAGGTAGTATTGTCTTTTCAAAAAAAAGTAACTCGGCAGCTAGGCAGATGTAATCACATTTATTCTGTAGATGTCGAGCGGCTCTTGACTGAAAAAAGAAACCTTCGAAGAGAGTGGCAATCACTCAACTTAAAACCAGACTTAAAGATTGCACGAAGCCGCTAAGCGAGCTACTAGAACTCGAAGAGTAGCATTTCTAAAAAATACCAGGAAGACCTGGACTCAACTCCACAATCAGATTATTCATTATCGCGTAGATGTAAAAACCTTAAAAGACCAGTCGTACGTAAGCCTCACTTGCGAACTTCTTCTGTACGCTGAGCAAGAAATGACACCGAAAAAGGCAATATATTTGCTGGTTATTAAAAAAATGTATTTAATCCAAATATCTCAATTGATATAGCTGAGCTGCCACTTCTCCATGTTAGTCCGGCAGTTTGACATTCAAGATATTGAAAGGACAATAACTGATTTAAACATCCAGAAAGCCCCTGGCATTCAATTTGGAAAAATGGTGAGGAAATGGAGAATAAAAGTAAATTAACAAAAATGTACTCGGCACCTTACTTAAATACAAATTAATAAATTGGATTCTTGGCAGAAACTCTACCCTCAGCTTAGATTGCAAACTGTACAATTCGATCCTCAAACCAATTTGATGTTATGGAATTTAGCTATTACGGCAATTACAATTACAGCTGCTACCTGGTATATAAAAAACTCTAAAATCCACAAAGATCTAAATATGGCATCAGCCAAGCAGAAATAGCGAAATATGCAGTAGCATATCTAAAAAAGCTTGAAACTCATCCAAATCCTTTGGCGCGTAACAAACTAAACGAATCTGGTGACATTTGACTAAGAAGGAGGGATATTGCTTCTTTCGAAAGTACATGAGAGGGATTATAAATGATAACAGCAACCGCATTTTAATAAACGGCATTTATACTAAAGTAATAAGCAAGAGCCCACACGCAAACCCCTAAGGGTCTGTGAACACATACACAATCTCAACCAGAATCTTACAAAGAGAACAAAACATGTACAAATTTTAAATCAAAAGCATACCAGCTTCCAACAATGTAGGATTGTGTCGCTTTGTTAAATATTCATCAAACCAATGCATTTTCATTTTAACCACTTTTTTTGGTTGGGGGTAATAAGATAAAACAAAAAACGAGTACAAGTATTTACTATACCCATACCATTTGAGTATTGCTAAGTTTGAGTAGCAATCATACTCAAGTACATTTGTATGCGGTGTCGCCTTTATTTTACTTCGTAAATAACATTCAACAATCGTACTCATACTTAAAACAACCAACAATAATTATATTTGTATAAGAATGTGCGGACAGACATATTGATCTACGCAATGTGATGATGAGCGAAGTAAGTAGCAACCAGAGTTGTCAGATCAGAACTATTTGTTCAAACTCAATGTCAAAAATCGCCAAAAATCATTTTTGTAATTTTTGCTAATAATATATACTTTTTTAAATTATTTGATATGTTAAATACATATATTATTTAATATGTTACAAAAAATACAACAGCAAAAACATTAAAATCTAAACAAAAGTGGCTAGTTAAAGGTACATTGTAAAATAATATAGTAATATTTTATAAAATAATTATTGTAGTTTTTGACCTCTTTTATACATATTTTTGAATTCTATTTTTTAATAATCACTAGGTCTTTTTATAAAAATGTTTTAATAATTTTTATTTTCTCAATATTTCGCTACACCATTGGGTAACATCTTCAGGAAATTTTTATAATAAAAAAAAGAAAGAATGCGATTCAAAACTTTCTTATTTATTTTAGTAATTAGAAAAGGTAACAAATTGGTAATGGATTGGTACCAAAAACCCACAGCTTCGGGTAGAATTATTAATTATTTTTCTAAACAAAATAAACATATAATTATAAATACAGCCAGAAATTTAAAAGAAAAAGTACTAACCATTAGTGACAAGGAGTTTCACAAAAAGAATATAGATAAAATAAAAAATATATTAAGCGAAAATAATTTTCCAATTCAACTGATTAATAAATTAATAAATCAACATAAAAATAATAGAAAACCAAATAGAAGAAATGATACGGAAGCAAAAATTTATAAATCAATTTATAAACCAGATTTATCAGAACGGTTAAAAAAATCAAAAATATTTGATACAGATATAGGATGGCATACAAAACATATAATACATTAAATAGATTATTTAGCAAACCAAAAGATAAAATAAAAAAGTTAGATATGTCTAATTTAGTTTACAAAATACCTTATAAGGGTAATGACAAAGAAAATTGTAATAAAGTTTATGTAGGTACTACAAAGAATAAATTGAAAGTCAGAATAGCTGGACATAAATAAGACCAGAGATACAGAGACAATATCAGTTTGCAAAAACAGCTTTATCTTCACACTGTTCGAAAAGTAATCATTATACTAACTTTGAAAATGTATCAATTTTAAATTTGGAAAATAATTATAAAGGTCGTTATATGTTTGAAATGCTACAAATAATTAAAGTTCCAATTGAAAAAAAGAATAAATTTTAAAGCAGATACAGAAAATGTTGCACAAAATTATAGGCATTTAGTGCATAAAAAATAACATGAATTTGAATCAAATATTTATAATAGAAACATTAATTTTTTCTAACATTTCCGGTTAAATTTATGTATATGAATTTAAAAATTTATTGCGTTTTCTCTTAAAATGTTTGTATGTTTTTGAATATCAAAATTTTCTGTATATGTAAGAATTTTTTCTATTTTAATTTTTATTTGTTTTTGAAATGTTATTACTTGAATGTATTGAAATGTTAGAATTTTTTAAATTGATTGACAACAAATTTTTTCATTCATTTTAATTTTTTTCAATCTATTAAATTTTAAAACGTTTATTATTTTTATTTCCTAAAGATGCTACCCAATGGTGTAGCGAAATATTGAGAAAATAAAAATTATTAAAACTTTTTTATAAAAAGACGTAGTGCTTATTAAAAAAAAAAAAATTCAGTAATATTTTATAGTTTATTTTATAGTTTTATAGCTTCTTTACGTAAACAAATATAAACTGAGTAGTATGGTAAATTAAGGACTAAAGTTACTTAGTTACTATACTTAGTTTGGGAAATAAATTTGCTCAACACTTCTTAGGAAGATAAATTTCTAACTCATATAAAGAACTTCATACTGCAGTATACTAAGCAGACAAGTTTTAGTGTAATTCATTATTGAAAATACTTTTTCAACTCGTATTATAATTTGCAAGTATAGGTTTTTAACCTGAAACTATAATTTTAACAGTCTTCCAAAAATAAGCAACAACAACCAATTTTATCTTCAATACTCAATTCATGTCGACATATACAATAATTCTGACAAGCCTAGTAGCAACGATGATCACTATGCATATTCACTAAGCCGATTTTATTTCCATTTATGTAAGTTAGCACAACTCAGAATTTCAATAATGTTGAAATACACAAAAGTCAACAACCAGCAGCGTCAGCTATTTATTCTACAATTGCGAAAGAATGATAAGAAGCTTTTTAAAACAAAGAAACAACAGATGCCTACTCAGCGGTTTTTGGGTACAATGTTGGTTGACTAGAATATTGTTTTTAAGTTTAAGCTGAGATGCTATTTGTAAGTTAAAGAACTAAGACACTGTTTTTATCAACTCGCATTGTTATATTTAAATAAATTGAATTATTAAAATTTAAAACATTAGATAATTAATAAAATATCTTTTGTTAACTGGCTCCCAATGAGTGTTAAAACTAAAGGAACCCAGCAATTGAAATTAAGAGAGTGCTAAATCTCAAATAAAAGAAACAACTATCTATCAACAATTGAGGAAACCACATCAATTGGACTGAAGTTAAAATCAAATGCAACCAAACAGAGGATCATCTATATTGAAGAAAACTCATAAATAAATTGAATTATTTTTGTTGTTGTTGTTGCAATGTAAGTAGAGTGCTTATTAAATATTTAAAAGTGAAATAAATATTGAATCGCGATTGAATTAAAAAAAAAGTAAAGCATACTCTCGTATGAATGAAAATATTGAGTCATTATTAAAGAAGTTTAGAAATTATAGAAGACTTAGAAATGGCAATTACACCAGATCAGTTAAAAACTATTGTGGAGAGTGCAGTTAGCAGTGCTCTCGTAGTACAGGAAAGACAATTTGAAGAAAAATTAAAAGAATTAGGAGATAGAGTGACCGAGTTATCTGTAAATGTACCGGATGTAGAAAAATATGAGGAGGCTACTATTAGAGACGACGTGTTGTGCAGGGAAACTTTGGATATAGCAAAATCTTTGCCAGAGTTCGAGGGAAAGCATGAAACTTATGTTTCGTGGGGAAAGTCAGCACACACTGCTTATAGAGTTTATGAAAAATATAATGGGAGCTCCACCCATTTTCAGGCTTTGAGAATTATTAGGAATAAAATCAGGGTACAGAAAGCCCAAGAGTCTCAAATGAAACGATTAAATGAAAGAAATCAGAATCGAACATTTCAAGTAGGTGAAAAGGTTCTTGTTAAAACCAATAGAAGATTAGGCAATAAGCTTACACCATTATATATTGAGGAAACTGTAGAAGCCGATTTGGGGATAACCGTTATCATTAAAGGGAGGGTGGTCCATAAGGACAATTTAAGATAAGTCAAATTTTAGTAATTTCTTTTTAAGCCTAGGATTCTTGTGGTGAGACTTTTGTCACGGTGGTGACCGCAAAACTAACAGACTATTCCAATTCAAACTACATCCCTGTATCAGACGGTTACGCGACAATTTGGCAGGATTTTGAGTATTTGCGGCGTACAACGAACCTAACATTATATTCTGAAATAGCTGATGATACGGAAAGACTAAATGAACATTTTCCCCAATCACATATGAAAAAAATAATGGACGCGGACATTGGACATGTAAGAACATTAATAACAACAATAGATGTTCATCGTAGGCATGCAAGAAGTATAAAATTTTGGGCACGGCTCTTAAGGTTGTTGCTGGGACACCTGACTACGATGACTTCGAGAATGTAAGATTTAATCAAAGGGAATTAATTCAGGCAGAAAATAGACAAGTTCTCATAAATACAAGAACACAGGAGAAAATAAATAACTTAACAGACACAGTCAATATTATAATCAAAAATACCAAAGCTAAAATGGTAGATACTGAACATTTGTACGAGACCCTGCTTGCTAGAAACAGAATTATTATCGCGGAGCTTGAAAGCTTGATGATATCGATATCCCTATCAAAAATTGGTATAGTTAATCCACAAATTTTGGATTTTAATGATTTACTTAGTATAAATAGTAAGCACTCTACAAATGTAACCATTCATGATTTAATTGAAGTTGCTAGTATAAGAGTCCTATTAGATAATAAGTTTTTATATTTTTTGATTAAGTATCCAAGACCAGATATGGTTTGTAAGAAAGTAACATTGTACCCTGTTCAACACAACTACACAATTCTTAATTTTAATGGCGAAAACAGCGTGGCAGTTTGTGAAAATCAAACGTTACCGATTGGAAACTGTAATGCAACCCTAACAACATCATTCTGCAGGAAGCTGGTATATTCAACATGTGCACAACAACTTCATTCAGGTGGTCATGCATATTGCACTTCTCGGCCTTCCCATCTTGAGTCGGTGACAATAATTGATGACGGTATTGTTATTGTAAACGATGACACTTTTACCATAAAAACAAATGATGATGTAAAGACAACCATCACGGGCACATTTCTACTGACTTTCAATGGCGAAGCAAAAATTAATGACACCCTATACAGAAATCACAAAAGTATAGTAACAAAATTACCGGAGTCACCGACGATCGCTTAATCGCTTAATATTACAAGTCATGAAAATATACTCAGTCTGCCATACTTTCAGAGGTTAAGTGTTGAAAATTTACAACATATAGAGGGCCTAAAAAGCCAGGTAATTTCTGGTCCTTTGTTGTCTACTGCTACTCTTCTGGTATTGCTAACCTTGGCATTCTGTGGCTTCAAGTTGCATGATAAGCTTAGAAAAATTCGTCGGCAACGTGCTATAGAATCTACAATTGAAATATTAAAGAAGTCCGGGGACGTCCTTCATTTAAGCGAGGGAGGAGTTAGCACAACTCAGAATTTCAATAATGTTGAAATACATAAAAGTCAACAACCAGCAGCGTCAGCTATTTATTCTACAATTGCGAAAGAATGATAAGAAGCTTTTTAAAACAAAGAAACAACAGATGCCCACTCAGCGGTTTTTGGGTACAATGTTGGTTGACTAGAATATTGTTTTTAAGTTTAAGCTGAGATGGTATTTATAAGTTAAAGAACTATGACCCTGTTTTTATCAACTCGCATTGTAATATTTAAATAAATTGAATTATTAAAATTTAAAACATTAGATAATTAATAAAGTATCTTTTGTTAACTTGTATATAACACAATTCTGTTAATACACGGTTTGGATTTAACATGGTTTGAAAATAAAGAAAGTATTTTTTTACACGATTTTATTCCATTTAGCACGATTCGAAATATTTTGAGCTTTGATTTTATTTGTAAAATTTAAGTTTTGCAAAATATTTTCATATCAAAAATTTAGAGGAATTCCCTCTTTGTGAATACAAGCATTTTTACTTGTTAGAGCAATTGAAAGTTGTTAATATTTTGTGAACTATCAATGCATCTCTAAAAGAAGACGTCGAAAATTAACAATAAAAAACTATAACGTAAAGCCATTTCTTTAGAAAACAAAATTGAAATTTTAGATCGCTTTCGAAATGGAGAAGTCTCAACATTTCTTGGCAAAATGTTCGGTTTACACGAAGTTACAATAAGAACTATAAAAAAATTAAAATTCAATTAGCCAATCGTTGATTTCTGAAACGAAACTATCTGTTAAGTCTTTATCATACACTAAAGATGCAAATAAACGGTGCAAATACACATTATATGTACATGTAAATATGTGTAAAAATAAACATGATTTCTTAAAAGAATTCTTGTTTTTCACTAATTTTAACAGATTTTAGAGATAAGAAACCAATCACCTATTTTTGTATATGATCAATGTCTTTTACAGATTTTTTAACAGATTTTAGAGATAAGAAACCAATCACCTATTTTTGTATATGATCAATGTCTTTTACGGTTTTTACACGGATTTTTCTGGAACCAATCTACCGTGTAAAAACAGAATTAGGTGTACACAACTCTTCAAAAATACTGAAATAAATTTTATTCTTTTTAAGTTTTGTTATTTTCATCATGTTTTGTTATTTATATTTTTATTTGTTATTGTTATTTATATTGTCAGTGCAAAATAGTACCTACAGTTTTTCAAACAAAACTTTTGAGAATCCTAAAAAAAAATTAAGTAATTTTTTCATTTAAATAACAAATTTACCGATAGGTAGCACGTTTATGACAAGGCGCTTAAACTCCTACAAATACTTGTGCAAAGCACGACAAAAGTAATTCTAACTGCTTTAAATGGTGTCAAAAGTATTTAGAAAACAATGGAATATAAAAAACATAAAGAATTATTCCAGCATTCTAGGAAAATCAATAATTTGTGAGCAATAGATTTGATCAAATTTTGCTTTTTTGTTTAAAAAACAAATAAAATTTAAAAAAATTTACCTAGTACATTTCTTGTACGGTCATGCATAATGTGGCAATACTGCTTACAAGTAAAAGGAAGTTTAAAATATACTCGCCTACAAGTATGGAAAATAAACAAAAATATTTTCATTCTGATTGCAATATCTACAGACACTCGTTTTTATGCTCTTTGTTTTTATGCAGTAGAAAAAATAGACACAACTAAATGTACCTACAAACGTATGATCGCAATATGCTTTTTACTTATGAACGATGAGTAAAATAAACACCGCAACTTTTTTTTGCGGTGTTTAAAATACTCGAGTATGGAAAACATAGAGTATATATGCGGTGTACTTATGGTTGCGGTGTACTTGTGCCGTTCTCTGATAAGTAACACAAAGATTCAGATAAATGATGAAAGCAATTTCCGTAAATCAGTTAACGAATTTGAAACCCGAAAAAAAAAATCTTTACACCTATCAATTGAAGCGTGGAAAAGGTTTGCAGGTGGTTATAAAGGGCATGGTCCCTTACGTCGATCCAGCTGAAATTTCAGCTAGTCTAAAAAAGGATTTAAGATGAAAAGCGTAGCCAATCTTAGAAATCGTGAACGTGTCCGCCAACCAATACTTCGAGTTCAATTTGAACCTGGTGATATAAGCTTAAAAAATAAAAAATGAGACACACCCTATATAGAATATTAAACATCTTCTACACCGTAAAATTACCCATAGAGAAACCGCATAATCGATCAGGATCAGTACAGTGTTTAAACTGACAAGAATTTGGTCATACTAGGGCTTACTGTAAGTTGTCCAAAGTTTGCGTTGTCTGTGGCGAGCTTCGTGTTACAGCTCAGTATAATAAAACTAAAGACGACATAAATGTAAAATATGCAGTAATTATGGTGGAAATCACAACGCAAACTACTGAGGTTGACCAGTGTATACTATAGTGAAGAAGTCGTCAATTTAAAAGTTACATACCCTTCCAAAGCATCTACAATACCTAATTTTCTTCAATTAATCCAGCCGACACCAAACACATTTCATATGCTGATATTTTAACAACAAATCTCCGGCTTACGCCAACATAAAAATGTACTCGAGCACTTCCTTAAGAATCAACTAATTGATGTCATGCTGATTTCAGAGGCTTATTTAACGGCAACTAGTATTTTTTTTTAATCAGTGGCTATATATGTATTATATGATATTAAGATCCCCGTGGTAGAGCTTTTGGTGGATCTGCAATATCGATAATGTCCCGAATTAAACACTATTTATTGTTGCGATTTTTGTGAGGACTACCTTTAAGCAACAAATATCTACCTTGAAGAATTTCATCGAAACTTAGTAATTTCACCTCCTAGATTTACTATATCAGAGTGCCAGTACAGCGATTTTTACAAATCGCTAAGTTCTTGTTTCTTAGCAGCTGGAGTTCCAAGAAAAATGTTGATTTGGCTATCTGACGTAACTCCAGCTGCTAAGAAACAATGACCAAGCGATTTGTAAAAATCGCTATACTAATATAGTAAATGTAGAAGGTGAAATTACTAAGTTGCGATAAAATTCATCAAGGCAGATATTCACAATTTGCCAAATTAACATTTTTGAAGTCACTGAACCGTTAATTATTAAAATGTAATTTAATGTTAAGTAAGCACTTTTAGTTTTAATTTAGTTATAAGTATTTTGTAAAACAATTATAAAGTTAGTTAATAAAACTCAACAAAGAAAACCATAAGTGTTTTTTTTAATCTTGAACTTTTTTTGGACCAGCACTCAGGGCATGACCCCTACTCATGCAATGCATTGTGCCAGAACTAGGAAATTAGGTTATGGGAAGGAGGAAAGAGATAGTAGTGCCATTATTTGTCTTGAGAACTTTCCATCAGATTGGAAGATTTCTTTGATAACTATGATTTCTAAACCGGGAAAAGATCACACAAAAGTAGAATCATATGGACCGATAAGCCTTTTATTATTATTTTAATTTAAGTTAAACACAATTGTAAGCGAGATGGGATGTATTCCGAATCATCAATTTGGATTCAGAAAACAACACAGTACAATCGAACAAACATACCGATTAGTAAATGTAGTCAAAAAGTCCTTCGAGGGAAGAAAATATTATTCAGCCCTTTTCAAAGACGTGTTTCCAGCGTTTGACAAAGTATGGCATAAAGGCTTAATACATAAGCTAAATCTAAATTTGCCTAAAAAATTCTATAAATTGCTAGAAAATTATATGAAAGAAGGAAACTTTTTAAGTTCACCTCAGGCTATTGCCGCTGGAGTTCTAAAGGTAGTATATTGGGACCAATTTTATATTTATTGTATACTTCGGATATGCCAACTAGCAACAGAATTTACACATCGACAGTTTCTTATGGTATAGCTTTTCTAAGAAATCACGGAAGTTTCCAAATAGCATCGCTATATCTACAAGACCACATATTCAATTTAGAAAACTGGTTGAAGAAATGGCGAATAAAAGTGAACGAACAAAAATGTACTCATATAAAGTTCCCACTGCGTAGAGACTCATTGGCATAAATAATCAAATGATAACTCAAGTTTCAGAAGTCAAATACCTCAATATACATCCTTATCGGCTCCTTATATGGAAAAGCCATATAGAATCAAAGCTAACACAGATGAAGTTGCAAGCAGTCCAACTGACTTATTGGTATAAACTCTACACTCAGCTTATATTGCAAACCAGGAAAAGAAGTAAAGACTATGTGAAATTCAAGCATCTCCCTCTTACTGTTTAAAAGTTAAGCTATTTTCACCAACATCCGTTTTTTATGGGAACACCATTTAATTTTAAATTTGTATAGCTGTAATAGCGTCCATAGTAATACACATTATGTGTAAAATTTAGTTGTATATCTAAAACGGTTCCAAAGATAAGGCATACATCCAATTTCATTAACTATTGGGATACTCTGTCATTTCCATAAGTCTCTATCTATAACGGTTTAAAAGACTAGTCCATATAAGTCAAACTAATTTTTGTTGGTGCGAGCTATAGTGATACCCAATTTTTTTTTTAGCAATTTTTTATTTATTGTATCTTCAATATAATTGAACTATCAATAATTACTCATATCTTAAGTCTAAAAATAAAAATATACATGTTAAGTCCAACCAGTGCTGGACAAAAAAAAAAAATGTATGTTTCACGGTTACGGTAATTTGCGGGTTATTCCTCTGATGTACGGATGAGAGAAGCAGTGCCCCTCCTTCTTAGTCGAATGTAACCAGGTTCATTTAGTATGTTACGGGCCAGTGGATTAGGATGAGTTTCAAGCTTCTTTAAATAACTTATGGCAAGTTTCGCTATTTCCGCTTTAACTGTTGGCACGTTTAGATCTTTATGGATGTTCGAGTCTTTTATATACCAAGGAGCAGATGTAATTATACGAAGCATCTTGTTTTGGCGCCTTTGAATTTTTTCTACGTTGGTAGCTGGGGCAGTGCCACATAATTGAATGCCATAACACCATATTGGTTTTAGAATTGACTTGTATAATAAAAGTTTGCAATCTAAAGCAAGAGTAGAATTTCTGCCAATAAGCCAGTTTAGTTGGACTGCTTTTAACTTCATTTGTGTTAACTATGTTTCTATGTGCCGTTTCCATGTAAGGCGCCGGTCAAGATGTATGCCGAGATATTTGACGTCTGAAAGCTAGGGTATCGTTTGGTTATTTAGCCGAATAGGGGGGCAAGATTCTCTACGGAGTGTGAAAGTTATGTGAGTACATTTTTGTTCATTCACTTTTATTCTCCATTTCTTCAACCATTTTTCTAAATTGGATATGTGGTCTTGTAAATATCGTGATGCTACTTCGGGTCTTTCGTGAATGCTCAAAATAGCTGTGTCGTCAGCAAATGTCGATGTGTGAACTCGGTTACTAGTTGGCATGTCTGAAGTATACAATAAGTATAAAAACGGCTCCAATATACTACCTTGGGGAACTCCGGCTTCGATTGGCTGGGGTGAGCTCAAAATATCTCCTTCTTTCACAATAAATTTTCGTTCGGTTAAATAACTATCTAGCAGCTTATAGAGGTTTACGGTCAAATTAGATTTTAACTTATATATTAGGCCTTCATGTCATACCTTATCGAATGCTTGAGAAACGTCGATAAAAAGCGCAGAGCAGTATTTTCTCTCTTCAAATGTCTTCTTAACAACATTGACTAACCTGTGAGTTTGTTCGATCGTACTATGTTTTTTCCTGAAGCCGAAATGGTTTGGAATACATCCTTTGTCGCTTAGAATAGGGTTAAGCTTAGTTATTAACATCCTCTCAAACAGCTTTGACATATTTGACAAAAGGCTTATAGGTCTGTATGATTCAATTTTTGTGTGGTCTTTTCCTGGTTTGGAATCATGGTAACCAAGGATACCTTCCACTCTATGGGGAAGTACTGAAGACGTAAACTGGCATTAAAAATAAAAAGAACGATTCTGCGAGCTATACGGGGCAATTCAAATAACATCTTGTTACTGGTTTTATCAACGCCAGGGGCTTTTTTGGTGTTTAAATCCGTTATTGCCTTTTCAATATCACCAAATTCAAATCTTATCGGTATTGCAGCACTAGCCTCGGCAATTGGCAACTCAACTATATCAGTCGATATATTCGGGGTAAAAACCCTTTTTAAATGCCCAACAAATAAATTGCCCTTTTCGGAATCACTCCTTGCCCAGCCTCCAGATGTAGTTCGCAGGGGAGGCTTACGTAAGACTTGCCTTTTAAGAGTTCTACAAGCACGCCATATGAATAATCTGATTGAGGAGTTGCGTCTAGGTCTCCCAAATAGTTTTTCAGGGATGCTAATCTTCTAGATTCCAGCATGTCTCTTAGCCGGTTCGCGCATTCCTTAAGTCTGCTTTTGAGTTGAGGAGATCTCTGAAATTGCCATTCTCTACGAATTTTTCTTTTTTGAGCCAAGAGTCGTTCGATATCTGCAGAATAAATTACATTGTATCTAGCTAATTGTCGGGTAATTGTTGAATGTTGGGCAGCTGATTTGAGGTTTTGGTCAAAATCAATAAGACTCCGTTCTACGTCTTTAGGTGTTCTTAGCGGGATGTTTTCCGAACAATGAGTACTAAGATACTTTCTATATTTCGACCAATTAATGCTTGTGCTAGTCGTTGGTGATATGATATTTTGTTTGTCCCATATATAGACGATAGTGGGTGAATGATCTGAGGATAATTCAAGCGACGCTTCAGCTTTAATCATTTCTCTCGGAATACCCTTAAACACGCCAAAATCAATAACATCCGGTATTTTTTGTCGATTAGTAGGCCAATAGGTGGGTTGTCCACTCGATATCACATTCAGACGCATTTTTGAAATTGTGTCAAACAAAACACGACCTTTTGGTGTTATTAGTCGTGATCCCCAAAATGTATGTTTAGTGTTGTAGTCGCCTGATGCTATGAAACAGGGACCTAGTGATTTGAAGAAGTCGCTATACTGACTTTCTGATACTTGAAATCTAGGAGGGGAATAAATTGAGGAAATAACTAAATTTTGATGAAATTCTTCAAGGCAGATATTTGTTGCTTGAAAGTAATTTTCACAAAAATCACGCATTGAATAATGTTTGATTCGGGCCTTAATAAGTATTGCCGAGCTTCCACATGCTCCTCCACGGGGGTCCTTAGTGTCATATAAAATATAGCCATTCATTTTAAAAAGGCTATTTGTTGTTAAGTGTGTCTCGGAAATCAGCATGACATCAATTTGTTGGTTCTTGAGGAATTATTCAAGTTCATTTTTATGTTGGCGTAAGCCGTTTGCGTTTCAGAAACATATTTTTAAACAGTTCATGGTTTGTTTAGTACCGCCTGCAACATCATAGATTGCATGCGTACCATTTCTTGCATCATGCTGCTCACAGAGCTCATAAAACTGTTTAACGAATGCACTACTGTCTCGATGCATGCTTCGAGACGATTATAGTTACCAGATGGTGTTTGTTCTTTAGATTCTGGGTGCAAATTTGGAGTAGAATTAGTTGTTGGTGGCGCTTTATGTACTGAAGTATGATTTGATTTACCATATCTGCTTATGAAACATGTTGTGTTGTTGGTTGGGCTAACTGAGGATAATGAGCATTTGCTCGATATTGTGGGTGCTTAGCAGGAGTATTTGATTTTTGAGAGGTTTTCCTTACCATGGAAAAAACTGGACAGCCTCTGTAGTTAGCAGTGTGGTTTCCACCGCAATTGCTACATTTTTTAACTTTCGAGTCGTCCCTTGCTTTGTCGCATTGGGCGGAACAATGTAGCTCTCCACACACAACGCAAACCGGAGGCAATTTGCAGTAAGCCCTAGTATGACCATATTCTTGGCAATTTAGACACTGTACGGGTCCTGATCGCTTATGCGGTTCCTCTACGCTTATTTTGCGGTGCAACAGATATCTTAAATTATAGATAGGGTGGGTTTCGTTCTTGTTCAATCGCATATCTCCAGGTTCCAGTTCAACGCGAAATAGAGGTTGAGGGTCACGTTCTCGATTTCTGAGGTTGTCTACACTTTTTATCTTAAATCCCGCTTTTTGGAGGCCATCTCGAATTTCGACTGGATCAACATATGAGTCTATACCTTTTATAACTACCTGTAGACCTTTACTACTCTTCAGCTGATATGCATAAAAGTTCTTTTTGCAGCTTTCAAACTCATTTACTACTTTACGATAACTGTTTTCATTAATAAATTGTATTTTTGTTTCATCAATGTTGCCACGCTTGATGGGAATTACATAAAATGTTTTCTCACCAATAATTGCAATTAACTTCTTTATTAAGTCGCTGGAGTTTTTCTCCCTTAAATAAATTGGAGGTGGTTTGAACGACCTGGGTGCCGTTTTTTTTTCGCTATCTAAAATAGCAAAACGGTTATGGGCATTTATTCCGTTAGAGTCCTTGTCTTTTTGTACTTTAGCCATTGGTGCAATCTGCGAAGATTTAGGGCTTCGACGTCTTTTCCATACATTTATGTATCTGTCCATTCCTACTTGTGTCTTAGGTTTTTCAACACTATCCATATTAGTTTTGGTAACACTATGTACAGAAGGCGACTTGTTTGTAGTTATTTTATTGTCATCGCATAACAATAGCGAGGAACAAGATTTTGCACGTAAAACTGGCGTGGTATTTATATACAAATTGTCACTAGTTTTTTGTTTTTATTCATTTCAACATTGTCAACATTTTTGTTGCTTAAATTAAAGAGGCTCATTAGCCTTTATTGTTTTTGTTTTATTTTTAAAGTAGCAATTCAATATGCCGTTTTATAAAAAAAAGAAGAAAGAAAAAGAAAAAAAAATATTTTACAAACAACTTTGTTGTTGTATTAAAACAGGTTTGTTTTTGTTTTAAATTATTCACACAATGTATGTTTGTTTTTTGTTAATGCGAGCTTAAAAAAAATCGCGACCGCACTTATCAACGTACAAACTACTACCCAATTTTTTAAAATTTTAAATTGGTGCCCTTTAGGGTTCTTAATACACGAAAAAACATGTATGTTGTTTGGGGACACCTTTTAATTTTTAAAGTAATGATTTGTTTTTAAAACGGGACCAAGCTGTAAGTATAACCTTTCAAATAAAGAACAAAATTTTAAAATTGGTTCAGAAATGGCTGAATTCTGAAGGCACAAACATAAAAAAAGCAACATTCAGACGAATTGATAACCTCCTCCTCCGTAACATTCTAAACGACCGCGACTACATTCGACTCAGAAGGGGGATGATATTACCTTTCTTGGCAGAACAGCAGAGAAAAGAATTCAAAAATAAATTTGAGCCCGGGAGTGGCTGGACCTTATTAAGTATAATTTAGTTTTTAGATGTGAACACTTATTGATAGTACAATTATATTTGAAGATTCACTAAATTCAACTGCAAAAATATATATATATACATATGTATGTATATAGAATAGAAAACAAAAAAAAAAAAATTTAATACTTACCACACATTCCCCTATATGGTGAACAACACATGATATATGAGCAGTTGCTCCGATTTGAGTTACAATAACAGTTGAGTTTTTTGTTCCAAAGTACATTGGTGTATTAATTACGGGCTTTTTTAATGTTTCATTTGAGTTATTCGTATCAAAGTTATTTTCAACATTTCGGTTTAATAAATCTACGTTGTGATGAGTTATGTGACTACGTGATACGCGTTTTACAGATTGTTTGTTGGCAACCGATACAAAGGCAACAAATAATTGTTTTTTACTAAGCTGACTCATACGTTCACTATAATTTAATAAAACATCATTCTTTATACTGCTTTCAGTTTGTTGGAAAGTTTCAACATGTTGATATTTTCGGTTTTCAAAAGAAGAAATTGAAGTCGGTTCCGAGGATAAATTTTCAAGTATATCTGACAAAAACATTTTTGATTTCATTTTTTTCAAAACGTCTTCATTGCGATGTATATTATCCATATGCGCTTGCGTTGTAAAACCTAAAAATTAAAAAAAAAATAAAAAATTTAAAACTCCTTTTTTTCGAAGTCTTTTATACAAATTTGAATTATTAATATACGATATTAATATAAGTAAAAAATATAGCGCTAACGTAAGTCGACTTTATCAACACAATTATTAATACTCAATTTACTCAAATTCCTTTTCAATCTTTTTTGTTATTGTTTTTAAAAATATTATTGAAATCATGTTTGTCTATTTTTAAGTTGTTGTTTTTGTAAATTTTATTAATAAAACTTCCACAGAAACTGTCTCATGCATCGGAGTTTCTTTTATCTATATACATATGTATATAAAAATAAGTTGCATTGTGTAAGTATTTGTAGTTCTCTGGAATGCGTGAATCGATTTTGTTTCTGCAAAGTTGGTGACATCAATACCAAGGTTTTTATATATAAACGGTCTCTGTATGTGAATTGGTTCATAAGTTATTTATATTTTATTGAACACTGCATTCATTTCGAAATATTTGAAAATATTTGAGTTAATATTTTTAAAAACTGAAATACAATTCGCTTTTAAATTCATTACAATTCAATTTTAGTCAAACCATTAATTTAATTTATATACTTAGCTATACTGAATTGGAATAGTGGGCATGGTACCTCCCATACAAAGTGAAAAATTATAGTTTCCATAGAGTAATATAATATGTATGCTCTTGAAAGTAGGTAAAAGTAACCCTCATACCCATGCGAACTCTAGAAGAACATAGGTCGGATTGGGAGAGTGATCGTGTTACCCCTATATTACAATACATTGTGTAGAGAAACACAGACTGGGTTGGAATTGTGGGAGTGGTACCTCCTATACAAAGTGAAAAAATAGTACGCTGAATCTAGAAAACTGAATTAGGTAGCACCTTGCAATTTCGCACCAGTAACCCCCATATTAACGTACAGTACAGGAATACAGGACATAGTACCTCTTAAACAAAGTGAAAAATTATTAGCGTGTACATATAGTACTATAATAGGCATTGTCTTGAAAATAGGTATAAGTAACCGTCATATCCATGCGTATACTCTAGAAAAACATAGAATGGATTGGGGCAGTAGGCGTGGTACCTCCTAAACAAAGAGAAAAATATTATTGTGTACCTCAAGAACTATAATAAGTAGAGTTCAGAACTTTGAACAAGTCACCCATAGAGTAATGTGCATAGTCTAGAAAAATATAGATTAGATTGGGACAGTGGGAATGTTACCTACCATATCAAGTTACCCTCAGAGTAATGTGCATTATCTAGTAAAATACAGACTGGATTAGGATAGTGGGAGTAGTACCTCCCATAAAAAGTAAAAATTATTATCGTGTTAATAGTCTAGCAAAAAACAGATTGGATGAAAACAGTGGGCGTCGTACCTTGCATATAAACTAAAACATTTTCGATGTGAGAATAGCGCGCGTTTTCAAGTTGAAGGTTGGCAATACTTTTCGTCCAAGTGTTTATTGTATTTATTGTGAAAGGGTGTAGCGAAGCGCACCTTAGAAAAACTTAGTGTTTTTACATGGTGCCAAATGCTCACAGTGGACAAAGTACTACAAAGTTTTCTTTATCATTTTTTTTTATATTTACCACTCTTATATTATATTAATATTTTTTTTTATTGTTAAATGAATTATAAATTAAATGAATTTTATAATAAGTGAATTTTATTATCATCAATAATTGTTACCAATATTGGAATATTGAAACAACTTAAAAATTAAACAAACTGTTGTCGTGTACTAAAAAGCCTTCGCGGCATAATATTGAAAATAATATTAACACTAATTTTTCTACATCAAATTGGTAAGCATCTCTTGCTTTTATTTATTTCTTTATACTTACTGGTAGACTAATTCCTTTGGTTTTTACTTTATTTTTGTTTCACAATCAATTTCTCACTGCTTGAGAAATTATAAGCAAAAAAAGGATTTATTAATTGGACAACAAATCCTTCAACTCAATTTTTTCATGGTCCTTCTCAACAGTGAATTGGTAACCTATCCAATATAAATCCTCGAAATCATCAAGGAAAAGCCGAACGCAAGTACCTACTACCTACAAACATAAAACTAAATACATATTAAAAAAATGGCAATGTAAGTACAACATTTTCATACATATATACATATATATATAACTAAACTAAACATATACATATAACTAAACATAAATACAAAAATGTCTTAAAACAAATAAATTAAATTGAAAAGTTTTCCAAACTTAAAATAAACAAAAATTAAAGAAGAAAAATTCTAAAAAGTGGCCGAAGAAAGTGATACAATTAAAAATTTCTAAAAGTAAGAATGTTCCTACAATTGTTCTCATATTAAAGTATCAAAATAATAAATATAAAAACGAATATAACTATATACTTACACACATTCAAGTTTACATACATACATACATACATACATACATACATTCATACATACAACATACATACATAGATACATATATACATACATAAATGGTACGGCTAGCTCGGGCTACTACCGGGGTCAGCAGGTGGCGGATCGCTGAACGCCCTGCAGATATGCAGGTTAGCTGCGAATATTGAATAAGCCGTCTCCAACCAAGAGCGACAAAGTATGAGGGTACACTAGAAAAATGTGTTTTGGCCCGACGAAAACTCTGTGACGTGGCGAGAGGGTGCCGTCACTAAATAGGTATCTCCCCACAGGGGTGCACTCAAGAGCGGTGAAGTTAGGAGAGTGACGCCTCCGTGGTTCCCTTAGTCAAGACCCTGCGTAGCGTATTCATTCAATACATCTTCGTGAAAAAATATAACTCTGTCCGTAAGGCATCAAGACCAAGCCCAGAACGGTCTTGATTATGGTATTACTGGAACGACTATTTTGATCTGATGAACCCTGACAGATGTGACATTCTTGTACCTCAGTAAGTGAAAGTGAAATTTCATTGAAATGTCTCCCGGGCTAATGTAACAGCCGCCTACGTCCCTTTAAAACGTAGCAAGTCTCAAAGTGCGCTCGAAGTTCGTCTCCATTAGCTTGGTGGCGCACCGTGAGACAGCCCTCTAGTAACCGCGGCAAAAAATGGTTTTTGGCATGTCGTCCAATTTGGATGAATTATGTAAGTATATTAACAGATATATGAGTAACAATTCCCTGAAATTTCAGCCTCATAACTTCATTACTTTTTGGTCTAGAACAAGTCAAAGTTGAGGTATGTCAACGCGCTTGAAATATGTTAGTTCAATATGTAATATTCAAAAGCTTATTAATAAAAAAATACATAATAAATATAACTTAAAAGTATTTTTTTAATTAATTTAGTTGTTGTAGAATGAGTAGATGAAAAAATAAATTAAAAAAAATACACAAAAAAAAATTTCTTAACAGAAAAACAGAATTGTGATGTAAAAATGGAACATTTTGCATTTTCAATGGACTAGAAAATATAGAGCAGCCCCTCGCCCTAGGTGCAGATTTATGTCAAATGAAAGATTGAAGTCTCAGCCTTCATTTAAAGTAAAGGACATATAGCAAAAGTTTGCAAAAGTACTTTAAACATACAAAAAATACCCAACGAGCACATTCTGTCGTTATACGTATGTTAGCATGCAATAGCATGTTTACAACTTTTTACTTTTATTTTTTTTAATTGTTTACCATTGTTTTTTATTATTTTCTTTACATTTATAACGAAGTAAACTTTCGTTATATGTTTCCACATTTATTTTATATTTTTCCTTATTTTAAATATGAAAAGATTATTATTTGGCATTGAAATGTATTATGTTTGCTTCTAAAATAATAATTATAATTATATCTTTATTATTATTATTATTATTATTATTATTATTATTATTATTATTATTATTACTATTATCATTATGTATATGAATTTATTTTTTCTTATTGCATTGAATTATTATTTTTTACTGAATTATTAATCACCAATTACTAATAATATTCTGTTATCTTTGGAATGAATTATTGTTTGCTGTGCTCATATAAACATATTAATTATTAGCATTTAAGAGAAAATATGTAAGAGTAGTGTAAGAGTATCAACCAGAAAGAGAGAGAGATTATAACCTGTGCGTGTGTTTGTGAGATCTTTTAGTCTCAATACCTCATTTGATTGTTTAATGGTTGGTGTATTTATCACTACAACTTTAGTTGTGCTTGCTCCGTCTTGGTGGACGGACATTAACGCAGGTTATTACAGCCTTGATAGCAAAAGTTCACCAAGACATGCAAGTCGACTCAAAGTAGTGGTAGAGGGTTTCTACTGGTTGTTATAGCCATAGTCCCCAGACCAAGTAGTAGTAGTGGTAGAGGGTTTCTACTGGTTTTTATAGCCATAGTCCCCAGACCAAGATGTAGTAGTGAAGAGGGACACTACTGGTTATTACAGCCATAGGTCCTAGTCGTCGTGAGAACTAATACACTAACCATCATTCAAATCAAACCATTTTTTAAGAAGGAAACAAGAGTGAAGTAGGACACTTAGTATCCTACCACGAAGTTGAAAGCACGTCATACGGGTAATCTGCGTCAGTCTGGTTAGAGTCATTATCGTTCAAGTTTTGAACTCTCTGGTTGACTCTAAATATTAAGCTTAGAAAATATAAAAATTTAATAAATGAATAAACTGTATTTGTACTAAGAAAATTAAAATAATTGTTTTCTTGAACTACTGGACATTCCCTGAGGACCACCCCAGCAACATACGTCATAAATGGCGCCCGAGCAGGGACTTTAAAAATTATAAAATAGAAAAATTACCGAGCTGAAAATAAAACTGAGGTAATAATATATCATTATGAGCCGTGCTTTTATAAACCTAGTAAAGAAGGATGCTTTAATCACTTGTTTGAGGGAGCTTGGTCTTAGTGATGAAGGCAACGTTGATGAATTAAGAAGCCGACTGCGAAACTATATGGACAAAGATGAAATGCCACGAGACCACTTGGAGTGCATTCAAAAGTTGAGGTTAAGTTACGACCCTACATCTGCAGGTAAGGATTTAAAAGTTGCAAGTATTCCGGTGTCCCGTGCATCCTCCCCAATAAATCCTCATGAAGAACGTCCACCGAATATACATAATGAATCTGATGTCTGCGATAAAATACGAAAATGGGGAGTTAAGTATGACGGTGGTAAAGACCCGCTTTGTTTTCTAGAAAGAATAGAAGAGTTAGCCACGTGCTATTCGCTTACACGTAATACACTGCTGAATTTTATGCCTGAACTGCTAAAAGGGGAAGCGTTATCCTGGTATCGCAATAACTACAAAAGTTGGAGGTCTTACAGTGATTTTGTCGAAGATTTTAAATTATTTTTTTTACCTGTCCGCTTCTTCGAGTCATTACAGGATGAAATTAGAAACCGTCTACAACGCCCCAATGAAAACTTTGTGGATTATGTTACAGGAATACAAACTTTGATGAGGTGGGCAAACTTGTCCACGGAAGAACAAATAGATAGAATTTTTCGAAACTGTCGATCGGAGTATAAGATTTACATTAAACCACGTGACTTTAGCACTTTACGAGAACTTATTATTATGGCTCAGGATTTTGAAAACATTCAATCTCAGGAGGCATCACAAAGGAAGTCTATCCATCGTGTGCAATCTGTTGTAGCCACCAGGTTTAAGCCAAAGGTGTGTTTTCGTTGTGGGGAAGCTGGGCACCAACGTTTAGCATGCACTAACCCTCCAGTTTTATTTTGTTGGGACTGCGGGAAGAAGAACGTGAGAACCATTAATTGTTGCAGACCTGTATCGGGAAACTTTCAAAGAGGTCCTTCGGCAGGGGAAGGGGAAGCAGATCTCTAGTTACGCAACCCTTACCCATTTCATTAACTATTGATAACGAATTACGTTTAAGAACAAGGATTACGATAAAAACTAAAACATATTTAGCTTCTGCTGATACCGGTGCGACTCATTCATGCATACTTCAGTCAGTTGTAGAAGACTTAAAAATCCCTATTGATACGTGTAATGTGACTAAGATTGAATTAGCCGACCGGTCTAAAATTTCAGTTGAGGGTTCAGTAAGTATCTGGTTCGTTATAAAAGGTATGGTATACAATCAAAATTTCTTGGTTCTGAGGTCCAGCATCGACCCTGTTATAATTGGAATGGACTTTATAGAACAGAAAGCTTGCGAACTACGTATAGTTCCTAGAAGTGAAAATAAACATAAACAACCCTCAGAATGCTATAGAGAAATTCATACAGGGCACATTGGATCGTTAAAACAGTCATTTCAACGAATTTCTTGGAAAGGAGCTTCCACGATTTGAAACAATATCCGGATTTTCAAATGTAACTGAGCATGTTATCGCTATGAAGCATTCCCGCCCTTTACGTCAGCGATACTACCCTAGAAATCCGGCGATGCAGAAAATAATAAATGATCAAATAGATGAATTACTGGAAGAAGGCAGGATCGAGCCATCAAAGAGCCCTTACAGTAGTCCAATTGTACTTGTGCGTAAGAAGAACGATGAGTGGCAGCTATGTGTGGACTATCGACAAGTCAATGAAAATTCAATACGCGACGCCTATCCTATTCCCCAAATCAATGCAATTCTTGAAAAACTGCGAAATAGTAAATATTTTAGTACCATTGATCTTCGTCATGGATATTGGCAGATACCATTATCTCCGGAAAGTAAACAATATACCGCTTTCACCGTTCCCGGACGCGGTCTATTTCAGTGGCGCGTTATGCCCTTCGGCCTCCATTCTGCCCCGGCAACTTTTCAGAGGGCACTCGATAAAGTTATAGGACCCGAACTAGATGCTTTTGCGTTTGCATACCTGGACGATATAATTGTTATGGGAAATTCTGTAGAGGAACACTTGAAAAATCTGAAAACTGTTTTCGAACGTTTAATATCGGCAAAACTACGCATAAATAAGGAAAAGTGTACGTTTATAAAGAAACAAATCCGTTACCTGGGCCATGTCGTAAGTGAAAAGGGTGTGCATACCGATCCGGAAAAGGTGAACGCTGTTATAGCGATACCCGAACCAAAAACGCTGAAGGAGCTTCGTTCGTTTATCAATACGGCAGCTTGGTATCGACGATTCGTTCCCGACTTTTCAACGCTAACTAACCCGTTAAATAAATTGCTTAGGAAAGGACAAAAGTGGGAGTGGAAAACCGAACAAAGAACGGCATTCGAAGCAGTGAAAAAGAAGTTAATAGAGGCACCTGTTCTCGTCTGTCCCAACTTCAGTCTTCCGTTTATACTGCAAACTGATGCAAGTGACATTGGACTGGGAGTAGTTTTGACACAGGAATTTCCAGACGGGGAAAAAGTTATTTCCTATGCTAGCCGTACCCTTTCGGCTCCAGAGCGGAACTACACAGTTACCGAAAAAGAATGCCTGGCAATAATCTGGGGCATTAGGAAGATGAGACACTACATAGAGGGATACCATTTCATTATTGTTACCGACCACCAATCCCTAAAATGGCTAAACTCCATTCAGTCGCCATCTGGAAGAATTGCACGATGGGCCCTAGAGATGATGCAATTCGATTATGAGATTCGCTATCATAAAGGTAAACTAAATGTCATAGCCGATTCTCTTTCCAGGTCTCCCATAAGCCCAAATGAAGAACATGGACCCGTACTGCAAATTCTTAATAAATGTGTAGGTGGAGAAGACCCTTGGTATACTAAAAAAGTAGAAACGGTGCAGTTAAACCCGGAAAAATTCCCTGATTACCAAATTGATGAAGCCGGAAACCTAAGAAGACATATATACGATGCATCCGCTTATAACGAAGTTGACCCTGTTCCCTGGAAGTTAGTTGTACCCAGGTGGGAAATAAGCCGAGTACTTAACGAATGTCATGACGAGGTAACTGCAGGACATCTAGGAATTAATAAAACAGTAGCTAGAGTAACAAAACTCTACTACTGGCCCGGGATATTTCGTGATATTGCTAAATATGTACGGAAATGTGAGTTGTGCCAAAGGTTTAAGTCCATTCAACAGTCTCCGGCAGGGAAGATGCATACGGCTATTGTTTCTCAACCATGGCATACAGTTTGTGCGGATTTTGTAGGACCCCTTCCTCGTTCCACACACAGCAATACTACGTTGATAGTGTTTTATGATAAATTTACAAAATGGATGGAGTTTGTAGCAGTGAGACAAGCTACTACTAAAACCTTTATAAAAGCTTTTCGCGAAAGAATTCTGGCTCGTTTTGGCATACCTCACATACTTTTGACAGACAACGGAGCCCAATTTACGAGTCGCGACTGCAAGAAATATTTCAAAACAATTGGTGTCAGACAGTTATATACTGCCCCTTATTCACCCCATGAGAATCCTACTGAACGAGCAAATAGAACCATTAAAACAATGATCGCGCAATATACTCAGAAGAATCAAAGAACATGGGACGACATGTTACCTGAATTAATGTTGGCTGCGAATTCAAGTAAACAAAGTTCTACAAACTACAGCCCATCGTATTTAGTACAAGGACGGGAGCTACGACTCCCCAACACTTTGTTCAACGAAAAGACCCAGTCAGAAGTTACAAACGCATCAGCTGAGCCTGCGGACAAAACAAAACTTCTCCAAGAAATATTTGAAATAGTCAAATCAAATCTACAAACTGCATCCAGTACGCAAGCTGCCCATTATAACTTGAGACGTCGTGAGTGGAGTCCCCGGAAAGGCGACCTTGTGTTGGTTAGGAAACGGGTTTTGTCAAAAGCTGTTGACTATTTCGCTTCTAAGTTAGCACCTCGGTTTGTTGGTCCATTCTTGGTATCAGAATTCATTTCTCCCGTTATTGTACGCCTGGTCGATATTAAAAACCACAAGAAGCAGCAGGGCACCGCTCATCTCAAAGACTTAAAAGCATATCAAGAGTAAGTTAAAATTTATCGAACCTAATTTTCCAATTTAGTTTCATTCAAACTTCAAAATGACCGATCCTAAGTTTACGCAAAGTTGTCTGAAATTCAGACAAACAATGGAGCGTGAAAATAGAAAGCGCAAAAAGGCCATTTTAATTAATATACCGCAGCCATTGGAGAAGGTCCTTATAACGTCCGTTGAGACCAATCTACCAAAATTGAACATCCAAGATTTACGCCTACAGACGTCCCGTAATGATCCACTTGCTAGCCTTATTGCCGCGTTGGGAATTGATAAAGATGCCGAAGAAGACCGACGCAACAAGATTATATGCGACGCCTTATCGGTGAGTGAACCAATCGAACCAGGCAAACGTACCCGTTTTCAACTAATGATCCAACATTCCTCAATCGAAGTATTAATTCGCCGTTCCTTAGATGTTTGGATTCATTTTGAGGGTGAAAGATTTATTTTCCCAAAGCCTAGAAACGACAAGATAACTGAGGCTTCATTTTCTTAAAAAAAAAAAAACATATAAACAACGAGGGAGATATAACGAAGTAAACTTTCGTTATATGTTTCCACATTTATTTTATATTTTTCCTTATTTTAAATATGAAAAGATTATTATTTGGCATTGAAATGTATTATGTTTGCTTCTAAAATAATAATTATAATTATATCTTTATTATTATTATTATTATTATTATTATTATTATTATTACTATTATCATTATGTATATGAATTTATTTTTTCTTATTGCATTGAATTATTATTTTTTACTGAATTATTAATCACCAATTACTAATAATATTCTGTTATCTTTGGAATGAATTATTGTTTGCTGTGCTCATATAAACATATTAATTATTAGCATTTAAGAGAAAATATGTAAGAGTAGTGTAAGAGTATCAACCAGAAAGAGAGAGAGATTATAACCTGTGCGTGTGTTTGTGAGATCTTTTAGTCTCAATACCTCATTTGATTGTTTAATGGTTGGTGTATTTATCACTACAACTTTAGTTGTGCTTGCTCCGTCTTGGTGGACGGACATTAACGCAGGTTATTACAGCCTTGATAGCAGAAGTTCACCAAGACATGCAAGTCGACTCAAAGTAGTGGTAGAGGGTTTCTACTGGTTGTTATAGCCATAGTCCCCAGACCAAGTAGTAGTAGTGGTAGAGGGTTTCTACTGGTTTTTATAGCCATAGTCCCCAGACCAAGATGTAGTAGTGAAGAGGGACACTACTGGTTATTACAGCCATAGGTCCTAGTCGTCGTGAGAACTAATACACTAACCATCATTCAAATCAAACCATTTTTTAAGAAGGAAACAAGAGTGAAGTAGGACACTTAGTATCCTACCACGAAGTTGAAAGCACGTCATACGGGTAATCTGCGTCAGTCTGGTTAGAGTCATTATCGTTCAAGTTTTGAACTCTCTGGTTGACTCTAAATATTAAGCTTAGAAAATATAAAAATTTAATAAATGAATAAACTGTATTTGTACTAAGAAAATTAAAATAATTGTTTTCTTGAACTACTGGACATTCCCTGAGGACCACCCCAGCAACATACGTCATACATTATTCATTTGATTGATAATTTTTTTTTAAGTTCATTGACTTTGGGTGGTGAAACAAGGCATGGGAACAACCAATTAATTATTTACTATTGTTTATTATTATTTTCTTTACATTATTCATTTGATTGATAATTTTGTTGGAGGTCATTGACTTTAGGTGGAGAAATAAGGCATGGGAACAACCATTGATGGTAATGTCTCTAGAAGATTTTTTGAAAATCCAGAAATAACCGCTGACATAACTGGTGTAAATGTAGACTTAATTCACCGCTTTAAAATTATATTAAATACGATAAATACTAGTAAAAATATAGATGTTGGTAAATTCCATACGTATTGCATGGACACTGCAAAATTGTATGTAGAGCTTTATCGCTGCTATTACATGCCTATCACTGTCCATAAAGTTCTCATTCACGGCAGCAAAATGGTATCTGAGGCTATATTGCTAATAGGTTTGTTTGCAATTTTTATTTTTGAAAGTATTTTTTTAAATTTTATTTAATATTAACTTTTTTTGCTACAGGAATGTTATCGAAGAAGCGCAAGAAGCAATAAATAAGGTGTATAACACTGTAGGCTATTCCGTTCTCGTAAAAATTCACGTATTTTTACGAATGAAGATGTAATGCACTATTTGCAAATATCATCAGATCCTTATATTATTTGATTTAGAATGAGAATGAAATTGAAAAAATTAGAACTCAATTTTTTCATGGTCCTTCTCAACAGTGAATTGGTAACCTATCCAATATAAATCCTCGAAATCATCAAGGAAAAGCCGAACGCAAGTACCTACTACCTACAAACATAAAACTAAATACATATTAAAAAAATGGCAATGTAAGTACAACATTTTCATACATATATACATATATATATAACTAAACTAAACATATACATATAACTAAACATAAATACAAAAATGTCTTAAAACAAATAAATTAAATTGAAAAGTTTTCCAAACTTAAAATAAACAAAAATTAAAGAAGAAAAATTCTAAAAAGTGGCCGAAGAAAGTGATACAATTAAAAATTTCTAAAAGTAAGAATGTTCCTACAATTGTTCTCATATTAAAGTATCAAAATAATAAATATAAAAACGAATATAACTATATACTTACACACATTCATGTTTACATACATACATACATACATACATACATACATACATACATACATACATACATACATACATACATACATACAGACATACATACATACATACATACATACATACATACATACATACATACATACATACATACATACATACATACATACATACATACATACATACATTCATACATACAACATACATACATAGATACATATATACATACATAAATGGTAGGGCTAGCTCGGGCTACTACCGGGGTCAGCAGGTGGCGGATCGCTGAACGCCCTGCAGATATGCAGGTTAGCTGCGAATATTGAATAAGCCGTCTCCAACCAAGAGCGACAAAGTATGAGGGTACACTAGAAAAATGTGTTTTGGCCCGACGAAAACTCTGTGACGTGGCGAGAGGGTGCCGTCACTAAATAGGTATCTCCCCACAGGGGTGCACTCAAGAGCGGTGAAGTTAGGAGAGTGACGCCTCCGTGGTTCCCTTAGTCAACACCCTGCGTAGCGTATTCATTCAATACATCTTCGTGGAAATATAACTCTGTCCGTAAGGCATCAAGACCAAGCCCAGAACGGTCTTGATTATGGTATTACTGGAACGACTATTTTGATCTGATGAACCCTGACAGATGTGACATTCTTGTACCTCAGTAAGTGAAAGTGAAATTTCATTGAAATGTCTCCCGGGCTAATTTAACAGCCGCCTACGTCCCTTTAAAACGTAGCAAGTCTCAAAGTGCGCTCGAAGTTCGTCTCCATTAGGTTGGTGGCGCACCGTGAGACAGCCCTCTAGTAACCGCGGCAAAAAATGGTTTTTGGCATGTCGTCCAATTTGGATGAATTATGTAAGTATATTAACAGATATATGAGTAACAATTCCCTGAAATTTCAGCCTTATAACTTCATTACTTTTTGGTCTAGAACAAGTCAAAGTTGAGGTATGTCAACGCGCTTGAAATATGTTAGTTCAATATGTAATATTCAAAAGCTTATTAATAAAAAAATACATAATAAATATAACTTAAAAGTATTTTTTTAATTAATTTAGTTGTTGTAGAATGAGTAGATGAAAAAATAAATTAAAAAAAAATACACAAAAAAAAATTTCTTAACAGAAAAACAGAATTGTGATGTAAAAATGGAACATTTTGCATTTTCAATGGACTAGAAAATATAGAGCAGCCCCTCGCCCTAGGTGCAGATTTATGTCAAATGAAAGATTGAAGTCTCAGCCTTCATTTAAAGTAAAGGACATATAGCAAAAGTTTGCAAAAGTACTTTAAACATACAAAAAATACCCAACGAGCACATTCTGTCGTTATACGTATGTTAGCATGCAATAGCATGTTTACAACTTTTTACTTTTATTTTTTTTAATTGTTTACCATTGTTTTTTATTATTTTCTTTACATTATTCATTTGATTGATAATTTTTTTTAAGTTCATTGACTTTGGGTGGTGAAACAAGGCATGGGAACAACCAATTAATTATTTACTATTGTTTATTATTATTTTCCTTACATTATTAATTTGATTGATAATTTTGTTGAAGGTCATTGACTTTAGGTGGAGAAATAAGGCATGGGAACAACCATTGATGGTAATGTCTCTAGAAGATTTTTTGAAAATCCAGAAATAACCGCTGACATAACTGGTGTAAATGTAGACTTAATTCACCGCTTTAAAATTATATTAAATACGATAAATACTAGTAAAAATATAGATGTTGGTAAATTCCATACGTATTGCATGGACACTGCAAAATTGTATGTAGAGCTTTATCGCTGCTATTACATGCCTATCACTGTCCATAAAGTTCTCATTCACGGCAGCAAAATGGTATCTGAGGCTATATTGCTAATAAAAAAAATAAGGTGTATAACACTGTAGGCTATTCCGTTCTCGTAAAAATTCACGTATTTTTACGAATGAAGATGTAATGCACTATTTGCAAATATCATCAGATCCTTATATTATTTGATTTAGAATGAGAATGAAATTGAAAAAATTAGAATACCATGATGATGTTAAAAAATTATTGATAGAATGAAAAAAAAATTGTTCTTTTTTATTGCATTTCATGGGAGGTGGGCGTAATAGTGGGCGTGTTATTGTAATTTTTGCATGAAACATTTTAAATGATATAAATTACAGTAATATCAAATTTGAAGGTTGTACCTAAAATATTTTAGAACATATGGCACTTTTTATGTTGAGGTTGTATGGGTGGTGGCGGTAAAATTGGGCCAAAGTTCAAAATTTTTTTCCGATAATGTTTGTAACGATATAACATTGAAGTATACCAAAATTGAAAGTTATACCTAAAGTATTACGGACAATGCGGCATTTTACAAATTTCGATTGTATGGGAGGTGGGCGTAAAAGTGGGCAAATATTCCTAATTTTTTTTTTTAAACTGGAATTGTATCAAAAATAACCTGTGCAAAATGAATCCTTGAATTTATTGCCGGCGTTGTCTCACTGTGTGGCGCAGGCTCAGATGCGGTTTCCCAACTAACACGGACCTGGAACTGATATGGTAGTCTAATGAGGATACCATGTCAACCCATCGCATGGCCTGCTTGCATCCATAGATAACCAATAGGTCTTAACGTGACTGCACATCGAACGGAGATAGCGGCTTTGAGTTGGTACAACGAAGAAATGATTGAAGACACAAACAATAACAAGGAAAAGAAAAGTGAAGAGAGAAACAGCGCAAGTTCGGAGAACCCGTTTATGAGGAAATCGCTGATTATGAGATCACCACCTATAACTGTAGCAAACCGCAAAGGTCGAATGTACACAAGGACATTGTATTAATGTCAAATCAGGTACAGATGATATTCTTACAGATGTTTGACGAGCTAAATAGTGCAGCTATTAGCTACCCTAAACCCGTTCTTTTGAGTACAGGAATGCAAACTGAGGAAGTGTATTTACCGAGACAACAACAATTTCTAACTCCAAAGAGGAAAAGGGACAACGTTGCTATTAGTCCAACGGGGAGTATACCGAAAAAGAAGAAGAATATTATTCCAAGGAAAGTGAACGGAATCAACAAAAGTGTGGCTGAAATCCCAATTGATACCGTGTCAACGGGTAACAAATCGACTGACACAAGCGGCGAAAAAGTGCTAGAGGCCGAAAAAAGACCCTGACCTGGGTTAGGGTACAAGGAAAGGCCAAGAGAAAGAAAAAGCTGGCAAGACCTGATGCTCTGGTTATCGTGTGAAGAAACGTTTTATGCGCACATTCTTAGAAAGGTGAAAAGTGATCCAAAATTCGATAGCCTTGACCGAAGAGTAAGAACTATTAGGAAAACTGCAAAAGGTTAATTACACCTGGAGCTAAATAAACCTGCTCATAAAAACACGAGTTAATTTAGGCAGATAATAGACGAAGTGCTGGGACCACTTTCCGATGAAGTTTATGATTTTCCTCCAGTTACTATATCTGAGATAGAAGCAGCTATTTCAAAATTCAAGATTAAGAAGGTCCCAGGTTTGGATTGTATTTCGAATTTAGTGTTAAAAGAAGCCGTTAAATGCTGTTCTGACCAATTTGTAAGGATGATAAGCACGTGCTGAAGAAAGGGTGTTTTCCCAACCATATGGAAGAGGCCAAGATTGGTTTTACTACCAAAGGATAAGAAGCCCCCAGATGATCCCTCATCTTCTCATTTGGAACAGGCGATAGGTCATAGAGTTAGGCCCGGTAATTTAGTTCAAGCTATGTTGTCTTCGCCGAGCAATTGGGCGTATATCTGTAACTCCGCGAAATTGGTTGTAGTAGAGCTCCTTAGGTTGGAAAGGATTCGAAGCAGATTCCACATAGATTAGAGCTGGGTTCATACCTTTCCCACCCTGTGACGGAAAATTTTGCGGTAGCTTCACAGGGACGTATGGGTTAACGTATCGAGGTGTTTTTGCGTGTTCAAGTCCCGCATTGCTGGCAGTTCGGAGGCCAGGGTCTTTCGATGATTTTACCTCGTTAAATAAAAAACATACATACATACATACATACATACATACATACATACATACATACATACATACATACATACATACATACATACATACATACATACATACATACATACGTACAAACATACATAAAGAGGACATAAAATTAAAACGTGCACGGAAACCCCTTCGTGCCTATTGTGTAGCAATGGAACAAGAAATCGCGAAAGTGGCCATGTAACTGGATGTGTTGTATGTCCATACTACCAAAAACCTTTGCAGGTTTTAAGACGTGAATGAAAATTTTACAACTAAACCTAAATCATTGTCAAGCCGCCCAAGAGTTGCTAAAACAGAGTGTGCGTGAACTTAACATTGCCATTGCACTACTAAGTGTACCGATTTCGCAGGATGGATATATGAGAGTTCTAGAACATAAGCAATCTGGTCTGTCAGTCAGTTAATGTTACAGAATGCTGAAACATCTAAGGTTGGATACACCAGGGCTACTGTGAACGGTATTTCTTTTAACAGTTGTTACGTTGCTCCAAGATTCTCTGATGCTAGTGGTAGAGGCTCTGAAGTGATTGCCAGTGACTTTAACGCATGGGCAACAGAGTGGGGTTGCCCAAATACAAGTGCTAGAGGGAAAATACTCCTTGAATCGTTTTCTAGCCTTAATGTTGTACTGATGAACAACGGGGAACAAACATTCAACCGAAATGGCGGAAGTTCGGCAATAGATATTGCACTAGCCAGTGCTAACGCGCGGTAGAAATTAAGCGCCAATAGAAGGCTCTCAAATTGGCAATTCGCCGAAGCAAGAGAAACTGTTTTCTAAATATATGCGACGACGCACAGTGGCTGAAAATCGTTTTTCGTTGGCCAAAATTCTGTAACTTTTGAACCGATCAAAATATTGAAATAATTTTTTTTTTAATGAATAGATATTTAGCTCAGCTTGATTCAGTTTTAATTACATTAAAATTGATTGAGGACTTTTTAAGGAATTCAAGGTCAAAGTTGAACATTTTAATTTTTTTAACTTTCAGAGTGAAATATGGGTTTATTCTGTGTGTAACATAGTAAAATATCCCTCTAAGATCCAAAAAAGTATATTTATTCTTGATCAATGATGAAATCTAAGACGATATAGCTATGTCCGTCTGTCCATACGTCCGTCTGTCCATCCGGCCATTCGCCTTTCTGTATGAACACGATTCACTCTAAACGAAAAGATCTAGACCCTTGAAATTTGGTACATATATATCTTGAAGGATAGGGCAGGCTAAGTTCGTAAATGGGCCAAATCGGACCAGGGGGAAAAAAATTCCCCTAAGAAGAACTAAACCAACCCCTGAAAAACTACACATTTTTACAAGTTTTTTTTGTAAATTTGTTAAGCAAATGAAACATTTTTATGCCAAAGAAGGTTCAAGGTCTTTACCCTGGAGCCAGAAAATCATAAAAATTTATTTTTGGACCCCGCCCCCTTTTTGTGGGCGTTTATATAGCATATTATATGAAAAATAGTGTCAATAATTAACAAATTGTATTACCTAAGCCTAGATTGCATAAAAAATTAATTTTTAAGCTTTCAAGACGAATGAAAAATGTACACGGATCTTCTGCGCTACCTTCACATCACCACCCCCCCCCCCCCCCCCCCAAAAAAAATTTTTTTTTTTTGGTTAAGCAACAAGAAAATATAATTTTTATTCATTTGACTTAAATATTAATTGCAAATATTCCATATTTTTTTCTGTGCTATTTCTGTTCTTTAGTAGTTTTTTGGCTTCTTCATCTAAATCCCGATGGTCCACTTTCCATTGATTTCGAATACTGGATATGAACGGATCTGACGTTGCCAATAATATATTAAATAGATCTTCATTTGTTGAATTCCGTGAAATTTTCGTAGTATTGTGCTCTCTATAAAATATGTAATCCTTGTTCCTTTTTACCTGAGCCTCCTCTGATAGATCTCCAAGTGGCACAAAATGATATTTAATGACATCTTCACCATGATAAAGGATTTTGAACTGTTGCAGACATATTTCTCCATGGGTAGTTAGTTGTATATATTTTTGCAGTTTCCTTAGCATAATCTCCAAATTTTCTACAGTCAATTTCTTCATTGCACGCAAGTACTTCTAGTATTATTTTAAATCGGAAAATAAGGTTGAAATCCACTCCTGTTATTTCAGATGCTGTTTCTGGATCTGAAAAGAATCTTCTTGCGGTATTGCCATCATTTGTATTGCCTGATCCTTGTTTTGGCTGATCTATAATCAGTCCACGTTTGCGATATTCATCTTGAACATGTTTCTTTTTTGAACTTCTTAACTCTTTGTTGGTCACGTTGTTTCTTATTGATCCTGAAGACCCGAAATCCAAATCATAACTGATTTTTAGTATGTGTTCCATAAGTCGTATTCTTGCGTGGAGTGGTGATAATCCAAATTCATATGCATCGGTATTATCTAATGATTTTGCTGGGACTTGGTTTAATTGGGTTGATGTTGCTTGGCATATAATGCAGCTGGATGCAGCCTTCGTGTTAGTCAAAGCCTGACCCACTTTTCCATCTATCATTGTCAGGACTAACTGGTAGCTCAATTCAATTTGCTGCCCATCTAACTGTAATTGTAATGGCTGTAGTGCTGTAATTTGGGCCTTGATATCACTAATTTCTTTATTAATAACATCATTTGTTTCTTTTTTGAATTGAAATTTGATTGGCCTGCAGTATTTCGTAGAAGATGGTGTCTCATTTTTCCAAATATCCATTGTTTGCGTTGTACTAGTCGAAGGCTCTGAATCTTCCCAAATCTTTTTCAATCGCAATGGTACAAATGATACCATGAACATATCTGAGTCAGAAATATTTTCACATACAGCTTGTTTATATTGTTTTTGTCCCGAAGAACCATCACATCCCCATTTACAAAAAAGAATTAACTTTGTGTTTCCGTATTTCTTCAACTCATTTCCTGTTATTGATTGCAGCAAGCGTGCGGCTGTGTGATTGTAGTTGTACCTCTGCCGAAATTGGTGTGATTGTAATAGTGTCCTTTGATGGCAAACAGTCCATTTTAGCAGCGGTTATGTGATGATATGCTGGATATATATTTGAGCCTTTTTCAATCGCACGCTGTCTGAGTTTAATATATTGCTGTTTTGTTAATTTCAAATCCAGAAATAATGCTAATGCCTCCTCATTTCTGTACTGTATTGCATCATTCGGAGTTGGTATCCTTTTAAGAATCCGTTTTGTTCTCGGTGGACTAGCTTTAACAACTTTTTCAATGATATCCACTTTTGTAAATTGGTTCTGTGATCGTAATTGATGTAGGAAAGATTCTTTTATATTTGTAGAACCAAAGGCATCGTTAATATCTTTAAGCTTCCGCCTATTAGATCTATCGCTGCAATTGTCCACTAATGATTTGCGTGGTCTTCCAGCCTTATCTTGCTTTGCTGTTTCTGCAGCGACAGTAAGTTGACCATCTAACCACTTTGCACTTTTTATATAAAATTTATGTTTACTGTACATAACTTCTTTGTAGCGTTTTTTTAGTGCTTTGACGAAATTATATAATTGCTCTTGCATTTCGGTGCTACACGAATTTAAGTTTAATTTTATTTTAACGTAACTAAGAACATCTTCCTGATTTTTGTTTCTAAAATACACTTCGGCCAGTTCTTTATAACTGAAGCTCTCCATTTTCTTTTGAATATTTTTATTTGCGTTTGTTATGTTTTATCCGTACACTTAAAGGATTAAGTTATTACTGAGTAATCCCTTAACGAATCCGTACTTTTATAAATTTTTATATACATGTTCTTCACAAACTGATCTTTAATTTCATAGCAGGTAGCGCTTAAATTGAACAAAACTGCACTCATGCGTCAATATGGGGTTGTTTTTTAACTTTAGTGGTTTAATGTCGCAATTATTGTTATAAAATTGTTTATGACTTTGGGTGACCCTAACATTTGATAACAGGTAAATTTAGAAAGAGATCATGTGCTTCCTGTAGAGCCCATTGTGATAATTTTATTACTTATTTTTGGCTGATCAAAACAAAGCCATTAAACCCTTTCGAAGGTATTATATTTATTTTTTTTAGTTATACGTAGCCTAAACTAAAAAAAATAAACTTTTAGACAAAAAAGTGAAAATTTAATACACCATTGTATATGAATTTTTTTCGAGTAATTTCATTAAAATGAAAAAAGTGTTCTACAGGCGGCTCGTGGCGGGTGCAAAAGTATATACAGCCTTAAAGAGGACACTTTCACCTTTCTCGTGGTTGTATACGTTTCTTGTTCCCTTTTGTTCCCTAGAAGTTCTATTCCACTAAAATTTAAATTTGAGGAAAATATAGTAGTTTCATAAATATTTCATAACGCCCCTAATATTAAACGCTAGAGCTGTGTCTACTTACAACAGCTAAAGACAATAATCCTACCAACATTATAAAAAAAAACGCAGACCATTATCGATGATAGCTTGCGAGTAGTAACCATTTAATTTTGATAAAAAACCAAAGAAAAACACCTTTTTCTGAAATTAAAAAAAAAGTTGAGTTTGACAGCATGCCACGCCCACAATTATCAATATTTTAACATAATTTTTTTGCTACCTTAATTTGGATATATTAACTACAAAATGACGTAAAAATTTTAAAAATCGGTGACAAAAAAAAAATTTACTTTTGGCCAACGAAAAAGGATTTTCAGCCACTGTGCGACGTCGAAAATAATCCATTTGGCATGGACACTGCAAAATTGTATGTAGAGCTTTATCGCTGCTATTACATGCCTATCACTGTCTATAAAGTTCTCATTCACGGCAGCAAAATGGTATCTGAGGCTATATTGCCAATAGGTTTGTTTGCAATTTTTATTTTTGAAAGTATTTTTTTAAATTTTATTTAATATTAACTTTTTTTGCTACAGGAATGTTATCCGAAGAAGCGCAAGAAGCAATGAATAAGGTGTATAGAAACTGTAGGCTATTCCGTTCTCGTAAAAATTCACGTATTTCTACGAATGAAGATGTAATGCACTATTTGCAAATATCATCAGATCCTTATATTAATTGATTTAGAATGAGAATGAATTTGAAAAAATTAGAATACCATGATGATCTTAAAAAATCATTGATAGAATGAAAAAAAATTTTATTGCATTTCATGGGAGGTGGGCGTAATAGTGGGCATGTTATTGTAATTTTTGCATGAAACATTTTAAACGATATAAATTGCAGTAATATCAAATTTGAAGGTTGTACCTAAAATATTTTAGAACATATGGCACTTTTTATGTTGAGGTTGTATGGGTGGCGGGGGTAAAATTGGGCCAAAGTTCAAAATTTTTTTCCGATAATGTTTGTAACGATATAACATTGAAGTATACCAAAATTGAAAGTTATACCTAAAGTATTACGGACAATACGGCATTTTACGAATTTCGATTGTATGGGAGGTGGGCGTAAAAGTGGGCGAATTTTCTTAATTTTTATTTTAGAAAACTGGAATTGTATCTAAAATAACCTGTGCAAAATTTCAGAGCTGTACAATGACTCCTTGAATTTATTGCCGGCGTTGTCTCACTGTGTGGCGCAGGCTCAGATGCGGTTTCCCAACTAACACGGACCTGGCACTGATATGGTAGTCTAATGAGGATACCATGTCAACCCATCGCATGGCCTGCTTGCATCCATAGATAACCAATAGGTCTTAACGTGACTGCACATCGAACGGAGATAGCGGCTTTGAGTTGGTACAACGAAGAAATGATTGAAGACACAAACAATAACAAGGAGAAGAAAAGTGAAGAGAGAAACAGCGCAAGTTCGGAGAACCCGTTCATAAGGAAATCGGTGATTATGAGATCACCACCTATAACTGTAGCAAACCGCAAAGGTCGAATGTACACAAGGATATTGTATTAATGTCAAATCAGGTACAGATGATATTCTTACAGATGTTTGACGAGCTAAATAGTGCAGCTATTAGCTACCCTAAACCCGTTCTTTTGAGTACAGGAATGCAAACTGAGGAAGTGTATTTACCGAGACAACAACAATTTCTAACTCCAAAGAGGAAAAGGGACAACGTTGCTATTAGTCCAACGGGGAGTATACCGAAAAAGAAGAAGAATATTATTCCAAGGAAAGTGAACGGAATCAACAAAAGTGTGGCTGAAATCCCAACTGATACCGCGTCAACGGGTAACAAATCGACTGACACAAGCGGCGAAAAAGTGCTAGAGGCCGAAAAAAGACCCTGACCTGGGTTAGGGTACAAGGAAAGGCCAAGAGAAAGAAAAAGCTGGCAAGACCTGATGCTCTGGTTATCGTGTGAAGAAACGTTTTATGCGCACATTCTTAGAAAGGTGAAAAGTGATCCAAAATTCGATAGCCTTGACCGAAGAGTAAGGACTATTAAGAAAACTGCAAAAGGTTAATTACAACTGGAGCTAAATAAACCTGCTCATCAAAACACGAGTTAATTTAGGCAGACAATAGAGGAAGTGCTGGGACCACTTTCCGATGAAGTCTATGATTTTCCTCCAGTTACTATATCTGAGATAGAAGCAGCTATTTCAAAATTCAAGATTAAGAAGCTCCCAGGTTTGGATTGTATTTCGAATTTAGTGTTAAAAGAAGCCGTTAAATGCTGTTCTGACCAATTTGTAAGGATGATAAGCACGTGCTGAAGAAAGGGTGTTTTCCCAACCATATGGAAGAGGCCAAGATTGGTTTTACTACCAAAGGATAAGAAGCCCCCAGATGATCCCTCATCTTCTCATCTGAATTTGGAACAGGCGATAGGTCATAGTGTTAGGCCCGGTAATTTAGTTCAAGCTATGTTGTCTTCGTTGAGCAATTGGGCGTATATCTGTAAGTTCGCGAAATTGGTTGTAGTAGAGCTCCTTAGGTTGGAAAGGATTCGAAGCAGATTCCACATAGATAAGAGCTGGGTTCATACCTTTCCCACCCTGTGACGAAAAACTTTGCGGTAGCTTCACAGGGACGTATGGGTTAACGTATCGAGGTGTTTTTGCGTGTTCAAGTCCCGCATTGCTGGCAGTTCGGAGGCCAGGGTCTTTCGATGATTTTACCTCGTTAAATAAAAAATAAAAAAAACATACATACATACATACATACATACATACATACGTACAAACATACATAAAGAGGACATAAAATTAAAACGTGCACGGAAACCCCTTCGTGCCTATTGTGTAGCAATGGAACAAGAAATCGCGAAAGTGGCCATGTAACTGGATGTGTTGTATGTCCATACTACCAAAAAGCTTTGCAGGTTTTAAGACGCGAATGAAAATTTTACAACTAAACCTAAATCATTGTCAAGCCGCCCAAGAGTTACTAATACAGAGTGTGCGTGAACTTAACATTGCCATTGCACTACTAAGTGAACCGATTTCGCAGGATGGATATATGAGAGTTCTAGAACATCAGCAATCTGGTCTGTCAGTCAGTTAATGTTACAGAATGCTGAAACATCTAAGGTTGGATACACCAGGGCTACTGTGAACGGTATTTCTTTTAACAGTTGTTACGTTACTCCAAGATTCTCTGATGCTAGTGGTAGACGCTCTGAAGTGATTGCCGGTGACTTTAACGCATGGGCAACAGAGTGGGGTTGCCCAAATACAAGTGCTAGAGGGAAAATACTCCTTGAATCGTTTTCTAGCCTTAATGTTGTACTGATGAACAACGGGGAACAAACATTCAACCGAAATGGCGGAAGTTCGGCAATAGATATTGCACTAGCCAGTGCTAACGCGCGGTAGAAATTAAGCGCCAATAGAAGGCTCTCAAATTGGCAATTCGCCGAAGCAAGAGAACCTGTTTTCTAAATATATGCGACGACGTCGAAAATAATCCATTTGGCATGGACACTGCAAAATTGTATGTAGAGCTTTATCGCTGCTATTACATGCCTATCACTGTCTATAAAGTTCTCATTCATGGCAGCAAAATGGTATCTGAGGCTATATTGCCAATAGGTTTGTTTGCAATTTTTATTTTTGAAAGTATTTTTTTAAATTTTATTTAATATTAACTTTTTTTGCTACAGGAATGTTATCCGAAGAAGCGCAAGAAGCAATGAATAAGGTGTATAGAAACTGTAGGCTATTCCGTTCTCGTAAAAATTCACGTATTTCTACGAATGAAGATGTAATGCACTATTTGCAAATATCATCAGATCCTTATATTAATTGATTTAGAATGAGAATGAATTTGAAAAAATTAGAATACCATGATGATGTTAAAAAATCATTGATAGAATGAAAAAAAATGTTCTTTTTTATTGCATTTCATGGGAGGTGGGCGTAATAGTGGGCATGTTATTGTAATTTTTGCATGAAACATTTTAAACGATATAAATTGCAGTAATATCAAATTTGAAGGTTGTACCTAAAATATTTTAGAACATATGGCACTTTTTATGTTGAGGTTGTATGGGTGGCGGGGGTAAAATTGGGCCAAAGTTCAAAATTTTTTTCCGATAATGTTTGTAACGATATAACATTGAAGTATACCAAAATTGAAAGTTATACCTAAAGTATTACGGACAATACGGCATTTTACGAATTTCGATTGTATGGGAGGTGGGCGTAAAAGTGGGCGAATTTTCTTAATTTTTATTTTAGAAAACTGGAATTGTATCTAAAATAACCTGTGCAAAATTTCAGAGCTGTACAATGACTCCTTGAATTTATTGCCGGCGTTGTCTCACTGTGTGGCGCAGGCTCAGATGCGGTTTCCCAACTAACACGGACCTGGCACTGATATGGTAGTCTAATGAGGATACCATGTCAACCCATCGCATGGCCTGCTTGCATCCATAGATAACCAATAGGTCTTAACGTGACTGCACATCGAACGGAGATAGCGGCTTTGAGTTGGTACAACGAAGAAATGATTGAAGACACAAACAATAACAAGGAGAAGAAAAGTGAAGAGAGAAACAGCGCAAGTTCGGAGAACCCGTTCATAAGGAAATCGGTGATTATGAGATCACCACCTATAACTGTAGCAAACCGCAAAGGTCGAATGTACACAAGGATATTGTATTAATGTCAAATCAGGTACAGATGATATTCTTACAGATGTTTGACGAGCTAAATAGTGCAGCTATTAGCTACCCTAAACCCGTTCTTTTGAGTACAGGAATGCAAACTGAGGAAGTGTATTTACCGAGACAACAACAATTTCTAACTCCAAAGAGGAAAAGGGACAACGTTGCTATTAGTCCAACGGGGAGTATACCGAAAAAGAAGAAGAATATTATTCCAAGGAAAGTGAACGGAATCAACAAAAGTGTGGCTGAAATCCCAACTGATACCGCGTCAACGGGTAACAAATCGACTGACACAAGCGGCGAAAAAGTGCTAGAGGCCGAAAAAAGACCCTGACCTGGGTTAGGGTACAAGGAAAGGCCAAGAGAAAGAAAAAGCTGGCAAGACCTGATGCTCTGGTTATCGTGTGAAGAAACGTTTTATGCGCACATTCTTAGAAAGGTGAAAAGTGATCCAAAATTCGATAGCCTTGACCGAAGAGTAAGGACTATTAAGAAAACTGCAAAAGGTTAATTACAACTGGAGCTAAATAAACCTGCTCATCAAAACACGAGTTAATTTAGGCAGACAATAGAGGAAGTGCTGGGACCACTTTCCGATGAAGTCTACTATTTTCCTCCAGTTACTATATCTGAGATAGAAGCAGCTATTTCAAAATTCAGGTTTAAGAAGGTCCCAGGTTTGGATTGTATTTCGAATTTAGTGTTAAAAGAAGCCGTTAAATGCTGTTCTGACCAATTTGTAAGGATGATAAGTACGTGCTGAAGAAAGGGTGGTTTCCCAACCATATGGAAGAGGCCAAGATTGGTTTTACTACCAAAGGATAAGAAGCCCCCAGATGATCCCTCATCTTCTCATCTGAATTTGGAACAGGCGATAGGTCATAGTGTTAGGCCCGGTAATTTAGTTCAAGCTATGTTGTCTTCGTTGAGCAATTGGGCGTATATCTGTAAGTTCGCGAAATTGGTTGTAGTAGAGCTCCTTAGGTTGGAAAGGATTCGAAGCAGATTCCACATAGATAAGAGCTGGGTTCATACCTTTCCCACCCTGTGACGAAAAACTTTGCGGTAGCTTCACAGGGACGTATGGGTTAACGTATCGAGGTGTTTTTGCGTGTTCAAGTCCCGCATTGCTGGCAGTTCGGAGGCCAGGTTCTTTCGATGATTTTACCTCGTTAAATAAAAAATAAAAAAAACATACATACATACATACATACATACATACATACATACATTCATACATACATACATACATACATACATACATACATACGTACAAACATACATAAAGAGGACATAAAATTAAAACGTGCACGGAAACCCCTTCGTGCCTATTGTGTAGCAATGGAACAAGAAATCGCGAAAGTGGCCATGTAACTGGATGTGTTGTATGTCCATACTACCAAAAAGCTTTGCAGGTTTTAAGACGCGAATGAAAATTTTACAACTAAACCTAAATCATTGTCAAGCCGCCCAAGAGTTACTAATACAGAGTGTGCGTGAACTTAACATTGCCATTGCACTACTAAGTGAACCGATTTCGCAGGATGGATATATGAGAGTTCTAGAACATCAGCAATCTGGTCTGTCAGTCAGTTAATGTTACAGAATGCTGAAACATCTAAGGTTGGATACACCAGGGCTACTGTGAACGGTATTTCTTTTAACAGTTGTTACGTTACTCCAAGATTCTCTGATGCTAGTGGTAGACGCTCTGAAGTGATTGCCGGTGACTTTAACGCATGGGCAACAGAGTGGGGTTGCCCAAATACAAGTGCTAGAGGGAAAATACTCCTTGAATCGTTTTCTAGCCTTAATGTTGTACTGATGAACACCGGGGAACAAACATTCAACCGAAATGGCGGAAGTTCGGCAATAGATATTGCACTAGCCAGTGCTAACGCGCGGTAGAAATTAAGCGCCAATAGAAGGCTCTCAAATTGGCAATTCGCCGAAGCAAGAGAACCTGTTTTCTAAATATATGCGGCGATGGCGAAAATAGTAAATTTGGCATGGCATACAAACTGGTAAGGAAGAAATTGAAATGTCTTAATGCAGTAGCACCAAAAGAGTCCATTGTACTTGACAAAATAGTGAAATATCTGTTCCCGCAACGAGAAGTGACAACGTGGCAAGACCTTACTTCTGAAGAGGAATACGATTAAAATGGTAAACACCTCTGAGCTACTACAAGCTGTCACCAAGTTTAAAGATGCTAAAGCACCTGGACTTGACGATATCCCTAATACCATACTGAAAGAGGTAGTAAGAAATTATCCTGACCAAATTCTGAGTCTGCTCAACGCATGCCTACAACACGGTTATTTTCTATTGTTGTGGAAAAGACAAAAGCTAGTGCTTCTCCCTAAGGATAAAAAGCCAATAGATACCCGTCCTCCCATCGCCCTCTATGTATGATAGATACGTTTGGGAAGTTACTGGAAAGTATTGTGTGCAAATGACTGGAAGAAAGAGTAGAAGCAGCAGGCGGATTATCTGAATCTCAATACGGATTCAGAAAAGGCAGATCGACATTGGAGGCAATTACAGCGGTTGTTTCCACAGCTAGGAAAGCGGTAGAAGGCAAACGATGAAAGAAAGGTTCCAAAAATTACTGCGTAGTCGTAACATGGATGTTAAATATGCTTTTAACAGCGTTAGCTGGAAGAAAATTGTGGACTTCTAACTCGTATAAATATACCTTACTATTTAGTGGCTATAATCAAGGACTATCTGCGAAATTGAACCCTGACATATGAAACCAACGAGGGAATGAAGCAGTACAAATTAGCGGGAGGAGTTCCTCAAGGATCTATACTTGGACCGCTGTTGTGGAACGTCATGTATGATGAAGTATTAAGGCTCAATCTATTCTTTTAAAAACCACATAGAGTACGTAGAAGCGGAGGCGGGAGTCACATGCGCTGCACTGTGTCGAATAATGCCCAACACAAGAGGTCCAAAATACCTGAGGAGGAAAGTTTTGGTCGGGGTTATTAAGAGAGTAATATTATATGCGTCTCCAATATGGGCAAGTTCCACAAAGTCAAAAACTTACAGGAGCAAGATTGCTCCCGTCTACAGACTGGCGGCTCTCCGTGTTTGCTTTGCCTTCAGAACAGTTTCGGACGAAGCTGCGTTGGTCATTGCTGATATGATACCTATCGACTAATTGGCTGGGGAGTCTGCGGTCGCCCAGGCATCAACGGACGAAACTGCCCAGAGCACTGCGAGAGTAGCAAGCATTAACGAATGGCAAAGGCGATGGAATGAAACTACGAATTGTAGATGGACATACAAATTGTTACCAAATGTGAGAGTTTGGCTTGAGAGGAGCCATGGATATCTGAACTATTACCTGACTCAATTTCTCAGTGGACATGGCTATTTTCGGACATATATGTACCGTTTTGGACACGAAAGTTCCCCGTTCTGTCCGTTTTGTGATGGAGATGTGGCTGAAAATGCCGAACACATATTCTTCTTCTGTCCACGATTTAATCCCGAGAGAGCAAACTTAGAGCAGATGTTAGGGTGTAGAATTAATTCCTACTAACATAATTCGCTTACTGTTAACCACAGAAGTTGTTTCTTTTTCTTACATTAATATATTTTCTTTTTTTTATATTTTTTTTTTTCTACTGGTTTAACTGTTTGTTATTATTTTCGTTTAGTTTATTATACAATAACGGGAGATTCTAATTTTTCATCTGTAAATTTACTTAATGATGAAAGTTCTTAGAAAGGTGAAAAGTGATCCAAAATTAGATAGCCTTGGCCGAAGCGTACGTACGATTAGGAAAACTGCAAAAGGTGAATTACTCCTGGAGCTAAATAAACCTGCTCATCAGAACACGAGGCAGGCAATAGAGGAAGTGCTGGGACCATATAATAGCTTACATTAGCAGGTGTTAAAGACGAAAAGGAGAGCCTTAAAGGTAGCAATTCGTAAAAGAGATGTTTTCTGAAGGTACGTGACGATGTTGAATATAATCCGTAGGGCCTAGCCTATAAACTGGTAACCAAGAGACTTAAGTGTTTAAACCCAGCACCACCTAAAGGGGAGTCGATTGTTAAGGAAATTGTTGAGCACCTATTTTCCCAAGAAAACGTCCTCATGGGAAGATAGTGTTTCCGATGAAGTCTATGATTTTCCTCCAGTTATTATATCTGAGATAGAAGCAGCTGTTTCAAAAGTCAAAGATAAGAAGGCCCCAGGTTTGGATTGTGTTTCGAATTTAGTGTTAAAAGAAGCCGTTAAATGCTGTCCTGACCAATTTGTAAGGATGATAAGCACGTGCTGAAGAAAGGGTGTTTTCCCAACCATATGGAAGAGGCCAAAATTGGTTTTACTACCAAAGGATAAGAAGCCCCCAAATGATCCCTCATCTTATCGGCCACTATGTATGATAGATGCTTGTGGAAAGCTGTTGGAAAGTATAGTGTTCAGAAGACTGGAATGTTGTATTGACGCCGTAAGTGGGTTATCTGAAAATCAATTTGGCTTTAGGAAAGCTAAATCAAACTAAATAAAACTGTGAAAAAATGGTCTCGCGGATAGTAAGACAGAAGCGGTGTTAATAAGCAGCCGAAAAAAGAAGGATACCATTAATTTAAAAATTGGCACCTGCTGCATAGAAACTAAGCCATACCTTAAATATCTAGGTGTAATGATTGATTCTCGTCTATCCTTTTTGGATCATCATATTCAATATGATTACGCCTGTGTATAGGGTTGCAGCCCTCCGAGTATGTAGTGCGTTTAGAATAGTCTCAGATGAAGCAGTTTTCGATATTGCGGGTAAGTTGCCGATTGATTTACCAATTGTTGAGCTCGTACTTGTACCGTTTTGGTCATGACAGTGACCCCTTCTGTCCGAGTTGTGGTGGAAATGTGCTGGAGGATGCCAGATACGTTTTCTTTACCTGTCCACGTTTTTGAAATTGGAGGGTGAATTTGGAACAGGCGATAGGTCATAGTGTTAGGCCCGATAATATAGTTCAAGCGTACATACATACATACATACATGCATACATACATACATACATACATACATACATACATACATACATACATACATACATACAAACATACATACATACGTACAAACATACATAAAGAGGACATCAAATTAAATTAAAACGTGCACGGAGACCCCTTCGTGGCTATTGTGTAGCAATGGAACAAGAAATCCCGAAAGTGGCCATATAACTGGATGTGTTGTATGTCCATACTACCAAAAAGCTTTGCAGGTTTTAAGACGTGAATGAAAATTTTACAACTAAACCTAAATCATTGTCAAGCCGCCCAAGAGTTGCTAAAACAGAGTGTGCGTGAACTTAACATTGCCATTGCACTACTAAGCGAACCGTACAAATGTATGGATTTCCCAGGATGGATATATGCGAGTTCTAGAACATCAGCAATCTGGTCTGTCAGTCAGTTAATGTTACAGAATGCTGAAACATATAAGGTTGGATACACCAGGGCTACTGTGAACGGTATTTCTTTTCACAGTTGTTACGTTGCTCCAAGATTCTCTGATGCTAGTGGTAGAGGCTCTGAAGTGATTGCCGGTGACTTTAATGCATGGGCAACAGAGTGGGGTTGCCCAAATACAAGTGCTAGAGGGAAAATACTCCTTGAATCGTTTTCTAGCCTTAATGTTGTACTGATGAACACCGGGGAACAAATATTCAACCGAAATGGCGGAAGTTCGGCAATAGATATTGCACTAGCCAGTGCTAACGCGCGGTAGAAATTAAGCGCCAATAGAAGGCTCTCAAATTGGCAATTCGCCGAAGCAAGAGAACCTGTTTTCTAAATATATGCGACGACGTCGAAAATAATCAATTTGGCATGGCATACAAACTGGTAAGGAAGAAATTGAAATGTCTTAATGCAGTAGCACCAAAAGAGTCCATTGTACTTGACAAAATAGTGAAATATCTTTCCCGCAACGAGAAGTGACAACGTGGTAAGACCTTACTTCTGAAGAGGAATACGATTTTAAAATGGTAAACACCTCTGAGCTACTACAAGCTGTCACCAAGTTTAAAGATGCTAAAGCACCTGGACTTGATGGTATCCCTAATACCATACTGAAAGAGGTAGTAAGAAATTATCCTGACCAAATTCTGAGTCTGCTCAACGCATGCCTACAACACGGTTATTTTCCATTGTTGTGGAAAAGACAAAAGCTAGTGCTTCTCCCTAAGGATAAAAAGCCAATAGATGACCCGTCCTCCTATCGCCCTGTATGTATGATAGATACGTTTGGGAAGTTACTGGAAAGTATTGTGTGCAAAAGACTGGAAGAAAGAGTAGAAGCAGCAGGCGGATTATCTGAATCTCAATACGGATTCAGAAAAGGCAGATCGACATTGGAGGCAATTACAGCGGTTGTTTCCACAGCTAGGAAAGCGGTAGAAGGCAAACGATGAAAGAAAGGTTCCAAAAATTACTGCGTGGTCGTAACATTGGATGTTATAAATGCTTTTAATAGCGCTAGCTGGGAGAAAATTGTGGACTCTCTAACCCGTATAAATATACCTTACTATCTAGTGGCTATAATCAAGGACTATCTGCGAAATAGAGCCCTGACATATGAAACCAACGAGGGAATGAAGCAGTACAAATTAACGGGAGGAGTTCCTCAAGGATCTATACTTGCACCGCTGTTGTGGAACGTCACGTCTGATGGAGTATTAAGGCTCAATCTACCACAAAAAATGAAAATTGTTGGCTTTGCGGATGACATAGCACTAGTAATTGTTACAAAGAACTTAGGCGAGTCGGAACTTGTCTGCAATAGCAGTATTGAATTATTCGATCGTGGATTACCTCAATGGTATTGCTTGCTGAACATAAAACAGAGGCCGTTTTAATCAGTAGTGGTAAAAAGAAGGAATACATTACCCTACGCGTTGGTAATTGTGAGATTAAAACCAAGGATTATCTTAAATATCTCGGAGTTATAATTGATAATAGATTATCTTTTAAAAACCTCATAGAGTACGTAGAAGCGAAGGCGGGAGTCACATGCGCTGCACTGTGTCGAATAATGCCCAACACAAGAGGTCCGAAATACCTGAGGAGGAAAGTTTTGGTCTGGGTTATTAAGAGAGAAATAGTATATGCGTCTCCAATATGGGCAAATTCCACAAAGTCAAAAACTTACAGGAGCAAGATTGCTTCCGTCTACAGACTGGCGGCTCTCCGTGTTTGCTTTGCCTTCAGAACAGTGTCGGACGAAGCTGCGTCGGTCATTGCTGGTATGATACCTATCGGCTTATTGGCTAGGGAGTCTGCGGTCACCCGGGCATCAACGGACGAAACTGCCCAGAGCACTGCGAGAGTAGCAAGCATTAACGATGAAACTACGAATTGTAGATGGACATACAAATTGTTACCAAATGTGAGAGTTTGGCTTGAGAGGAGCCATGGATATCTGAACTATTACCTGACTCAATTTCTCAGTGGACAGGGCTGTTTTCGGACATATTTGTACCGTTCTGGACACGACAGTTCCCCGTTCTATCCGTTTTGTGATGGAGGTGTGGCTGAAGATGCCGAACATATATTCTTCTTCTGTCCACGATTTAATCCCGAGAGAGCAAACTTACAGCAGATGTTAGGGTGTAGAATTAATCCTACTAACACAATTAGCTTAATGTTAACCACAGAAGTTGTTTCTTTTTCTTATATTAATATATTTTTTTTTTTTTTATATTTTTTTTTTTCTACTGGTTTAACTGTTTGTTATTATTTTCGTTTAGTTTATTATACAACAACGGGAGATTCTAATTTTTCATCTTTAAATTTACTTAATGATGAAAGTTCTTAGAATGGTGAAAAGTGATCAAAAATTAGATAGCCTTGGCCGAAGCGTACGGACTATTAGGAAAACTGCAAAAGGTGAATTACTCCTGGAGCTAAATAAACCTGCCCATCAGAACACGAGGCAGGCAATAGAGGAAGTGCTGGGACCAGCTGCTGATGTACGATCTCCGACGCATGAAATAGCGTTAGAATTTAAGGATATAGATGAGGTGACAACCAAGGATGTAGTTTACACAGCTTTAGTAAACCTGTCTGACGACTTTAAAACGCTGCAGAAGTCAACGATAAAGTTGATGAGAAAGGCTTATGGAGGCACACATACTGTCGTTGTTGGTCTGAGCGCTGGATTGGCTAACCGACTTTTGGAAATCGGCAAGATCCGTATAGGATGGTTAGTGTGCAGAATACACGAGAAACTCACGCCGAGAAGGTGCTACAAATGCTTGGATTTTTTCCACAATGCGTCGGAATGCAGGAGTCATCATAATCGCTCTGAGAAATGTTTACGATGTGGGGAAACCGGACATAAGGTCAAAATGTGCAAAAACAACCCCTCGTGCATGCTGTGTGGGGGCATGTCGGTGAATGGTAAAAGTAATCACGTTACAGGATGTATGGTCTGCCCGTACTACAGAAAGGCGATTGAAAAACTCAGGTTGCGAAAATGAGAAGGATACTGCAACTTAACCTCAAACTGAGGAAGTGTATTTACCGAGACAACAACAATTTCTAACTCCAAAGAGGAAAAGGGACAACGTTGCTATTAGTCCAACGGGGAGTATACCGAAAAAGAAGAAGAATATTATTCCAAGGAAAGTGAACGGAATCAACAAAAGTGTGACTGAAATCCCAATTGATACCGCGTCAACGGGTAACAAATCGACTGACACAAGCGGCGAAAAAGTGCTAGAGGCCGAAAAAAGACCTGATTGATAGGGTACAAGGAAAGGCCAAGAGAAAGAAAAAACTGTCAAGACCTGATGCTCTGGTTATCGTGTGAAGAAACGTTTTATGCGGACATTCTTAGAAAGGTGAAAAGTGATCCAAAATTAGATAGCCTTGACCGAAGAGTAAGGACTATTAGGAAAACTGCAAAAGGTTAATTCCTCCTGGAGCTAAATAAACCTGCCCATCAAAACACAAGTTATTTTAGGCTAGAAGTTAAGAATATAGATGGGGTGACAACCAAGGCTGAAGTTTACAAAGCTTTAATAAACCTGTCTGACGACTTTAAAACGCTGCGGAAATCAACGATAAAATCGATGAGGAAGGAATGTGGAGGCGCTGGATTGACTAACCGAGTTTTTGAAATCGGTATTTGAGGATAGATTGTACACGTGAAAGAAGGCTATACACAAGGTCAAGGGGTAGACCTGATAATAGCTTACATCAGCAGGTTTTAAAGACGAAAAGGAGAGCCTTAAAGCTAGCAATTCGTTAAAGAGATGTTTTCTGGAGGTATGTGACGATGTTGAATATAATCCGTAGGGCCTAGCCTATAAACTGGTAACGAAGAGACTTAAGTGTTTAAACCCAGCACCACCTAAAGGGGAGTCGATCGTTAAGGAAATTGTTGAGCACCTCTTTTCCCAACAGGAAACGTCCTCATGGGAAGATAGTGTTTCTATGATTTTCCTCCAGTTACTATATCTGAGATAGAAGCAGCTGTTTCAAAATTCAAGGATAAGAAGGCCCCAGGTTTGGATTGTATTTCGAATTTAGTGTTAAAAGAAGCCGTTAAATGCTGTCCTGACCAATTTGTAAGGATGATAAGCACGTGCTGAAGAAAGGGTGTTTTCCCAACTATATGGAAGAGGCCATAATTGGTTTTACTACCAAAGGATAAGAAGCCCCCAGATGATCCCTCATCTTATCGGCCACTATGTATGATAGATACTTGTGGAAAGCTGTTGGAAAGTATAGTGTGCAGAATACTGGAATGTTGTATTGACGCGTAAGTGAGTTATCTGAAAATCAATTTGGCTTTAGGGAAGCTAAATCAACTATCGAGGCTATAAACGTGGTGGTCGAAACTGCTGCACGGGCGATCGAAGGAAAACTGTGAAAAAAGCCATACCTCAAATATCTAGGTGTAATGATTGATTCTCGTCTATCCTTCTTGGATCATCATATTCAATATGTTTACGCCTGTGTATAGGCTTGCAGCCCTCCGAGTATGTAGTGCGTTTAGAATAGTCTCAAATGAAGCAGTTTTCGATATTGCGGGTAAGTTGCCGATTGATTTACCAATTGTTGAGCGGGCATGTCTGCTTTAGGTCGTACTTGTACCGTTTTGGTCATGACAGTGACCCCTTCTGTCCGAGTTGTGGTGGAAATGTGCTGGAGGATGCCAGATACGTTTTCTTTACCTATCCGCCGTTTTGAAATTGGAGGGTGAATTTGGAACAGGCGATAGGTCATAGTGTTAGGCCCGATAATATAGCTCAAGCTATGTTGTCTTCGTTAAGCAATTGGGCGTATATGTGTAACTTCGCGAAATTGGTTGTAGTAGAGCTCCTTAGGTTGGAAAGGATTCGAAGTAGAATCCACATAGTTTAGAGCTGTGTTCATACCTTTCCCACCCTGTGAAGCACAACTTTGCGGTAGCTCCACAGGGACGTATGGGTTAACGTATCGAGGTGTTTTTGCGTGTTCAAGTCCCGCATTGCTGGCAGTTCGGAGGCCAGGGTCTTTCGATGATTTTACCTCGTTAAATAAAAAATAAAAAAAAACATACATACATACATACATACATACATACATACATACATACATACATACATACATACATACATACATACATACATACATACATACATACATACATACATACATAGATACATACATACATACATACATACATACATACATACATACATACATACATACATACATACATACATACATACATACATACATACATACATACATACGTACAAACATACAAACATACAAATTAAAACGTGCACGGAAACCCCTTCGTGCCTATTGTGTAGCAATGGAACAAGAAATCGCGAAAGTGGCCATGTAACTGGATCTGTTGTATGTCCATACTATCAAAAAGCTTTGCAGGTTTTAAGACGTGAATGAAAATTTTACAACTAAACCTAAATCATTGTCAAGCCGCCCAAGAGTTGCTAAAACAGAGTGTGCGTGAACTTAACATTGCCATTGCACTACTAAGCGACCCTTACAAATGCATGGATTTCCCAGGATGGATATATGAGAGTTCTAGAACATCAGCAATCTGGTCTGTCAGTCAGTTAATGTTACAGAATGCTGAAACATCTAAGGTTGGATACACCAGGGCTACTGTGAACGGTATTTCTTTTAACAGTTGTTACTTTGCTCCAAGATTCTCTGCTGTTAGTGGTAGAGGCTCTGAAGTGATTGCCGGTGACTTTAACGCATGGGCAACAGAGTGGGGTTGCCCAAATACAAGTGCTAGAGGGAAAATACTCCTTGAATCGTTTTCTAGCCTTAATGTTGTACTGATGAACACCGAAATGGCAGAAGTTCGGCAATAGATATTGCACTAGGAAAGTTTTGGTCGGGGTTATTAAGAGAGTAATATTATATGCGTCTCCAATATGGGCAAATTCCACAAAGTCAAAAACTTACAGGAGCAAGATTGCTCCCGTCTGCAGACTGGCGGGTCTCCGTGTTTGCTTTGCCTTCAGAACAGTGTCGGACGAAGCTGCGTTGGTCATTGCTGGTATGATACCTATCGACTTATTGGCTAGGGAGTCTGCGGTCACCCGGGCATCAACGGACGAAACTGCCCAGAGCACTGCGAGAGTAGCAAGCATTAACGAATGGCAAAGGCGATGGAATGAAACTACGAATTGTAGATGGACATACAAATTGTTACCAAATGTGAGAGTTTGGCTTGAGAGGAGCCATGGATATCTGAACTATTACCTGACTCAATTTCTCAGTGGACATGGCTGTTTTCGGACATATTTGTGCCGTTTTGGACACGTCAGTTCCCCGTTCTGTCCGTTTTGTGATGGAGATGTGGCTGAAGATGACGAACATATATTCTTCTTCTGTCCACGATTTAATCCCGAGAAAGCAAACTTAGAGCAGATGTTAGGGTGTAGAATTAATCCTACTAACATAATTAGCTTAATGTTAACCACAGAAGTTGTTTCTTTTTCTTAGATTAATATATTTTCTTTTTTTTTCTACTGGTTTAACTGTTTGTTATTTTTTTCGTTTAGTTTATTATGCAATAACGGGAGATTCTAATTTTTCATCTTTAAATTTACTTAATGATGAAAGTTCTTAGAAAGGTGAAAAGTGATCTAAAATTAGATAGTCTTGGCCGAAGCGTACGGAATATTAGGAAAACTGCAAAAGGTGAATTACTCCTGGATCTAAAACCTGCTTATCAGAACATGAGGCAGGCAATAGAGGAAGTGCTGGGACCAGCTGCTAATGTACGATCTCTGACGCATGAAATAGCGTTAGAAATTAAGGATATAGATAAGGTGACAACCAAGGATGAGGTTTACACAGCCTTAGTAAACCTGTCTGACGACTTTAAAACGCTGCAGAAGTCAACGATAAAGTTGATGAGAAAGGCTTATAGAGGCACACAAACTGTCGTTGTTGGTCTGAGCGCTGGATTTGCTTATCGACTTTTGGAAATCGGCAAGATCGGTATAGGATGGGTAGTGTGCAGAGTACACGAGAAACTCACGCCAAGAAGGTGCTACAAATGCTTGGATTTTTGCCACAATGCGTCGCAATGCAGGAGTCATCATAATCTCTCTGAGAAATGTTTACGATGTGGGGAAACCGGACATAAGGTTAAAATGTGCAAAAACAACCCCTCGTGCATGCTGTGTGGGGGCATGTCGGTGAATGGTAAAAGTGATCTCGTTACAGGATGTATGGTCTGCCCGTACTACTACTAGTGGCCGAAGAAAGTGATACAATTTAAAAATTTCTAAAAGTAAGAAGGTTCCTACAATTGTTCTCATATTAAAGTGTCAAAATAATAAATATAAAAACGAATATAACTATATACTTACATACATACATACATTCATGTTTACATACATACATACATACATACATACATACATACATACATACATACATACATACATACATACATACATACATACATACATACATATACTTTTATAGCTGTTATGCACCTCCGAGTTCGACAGAAAAGGAATATGATGACATGTTACATGAACTCGTAAGTGACGCCACTGGTAAATACCCAGTTGTTATTGGTGGCGACTTCAATGCATGGGCAAAAGAATGGGGTAGTCGCTTTACAAACAAAAGGGGACGTAACCTTTTGGAAGCCCTTGCAGCTATCGACGTAGTCTTAGCAAATGTTGGAAAGAGCGAAACGTATAGGAAAATTGGTAGAAGCTCAATAATTGACGTCACTTTTATCAGCAGCTCTTTAATGTCTAGAATAGATTGGTGGGTTAGCGAGGAATATACCCATAGCGATCACCAAGCAGTGTTAATTAAAATCAAAGAAAGTAGACGTAGGGTCTTAAACAAAATGATTCCGATTGGGCCGAAATGGAAGGACAGCTTTTTTGACGAAGAAACCTTCAACGAAACCATCATGGAGGGTACACTTAATGAAGGTAATGCACAAGAGATGACGAAGAAACTGTCTCAAATTATTAAAAAAGCTTGTGATGCATCAATGCCACCAAGAAGACCAAATAAAAAAGGATCACCGTGCTTCTGGTGGAACGCCGAAATAGGAGATCTCAGAGCAGCCTGCCTGAAAGCAAGACGAAGAGCTCAACGATCGAGAAGACAAAGCAACCATGTTCAAATGGTAGAACATTTTAAATATCTTCGAACTCGACTTCAAAAGGCCATCAAAAAAAGCAAAGGAGAACATTTTAAACGACTCTGCAATGAGGCTGACCAAAATCCTTGGGGTTCTGCCTACAGAGTCGTAACGAAAAAGCTCAAGAGCAAACCGAACCCGAAGATAACATGCCCGACGCTTTTATTAAAGATCGTATCCCACTTATTCCCGCAAAAAATCAACAATTGGGGGGAGCAAAATAGCGACCAACTAGAAGGTGTAATTCCAGAGGTGACAGACGAGGAGATTTTAAACATAGTGAAATTGGTAATAAAAAAGCGCCTGGACCAGATGGTATTCCAAACTGTGCAATCAAAGCAGCTATCAAAAAACGACCTGAGGCTTTTAAAAGCGTTCTGCAAAAATGTCTCTCTGAAGGAATCTTTCCAGATCATTGGAAGATTCAGAGACTTGTCCTGCTTCCAAAAGGAGATAAACCAGCTGGTGAACCTTCATCGTATCGCCCTATCTGTATTTTGGATACGATGGGCAAAATGCTAGAAAAAGTAGTATACAAAAGGCTCCTAATGATGACAGAGGAAAGAGGTGGGCTCTCGGACACTCAATTTGGCTTCAGAAAAGCTCGCTCTACGATTGATGCTGTAAATACGGTTGTAGAAATCGCTGCTGATGCAATATCTGGAGAACGTTGGAAATGGGGAACCAAAGAGTATTGTGCTGTTGTCACTCTAGATGTGCGAAATGCATTCAACTCCGCAAAATGGGATCGTATTATGGATGCATTAAATACAATGAATATGCCAAGATATCTGATAAATATTATACGGAGTTATTTCACAAATAGAAAATTGCTTTATGATACCGATGAAGGAACCAAGGTATACGAAGTTTCGGCAGGTGTCCCACAAGGATCAGTATTGGGTCCCCTTCTGTGGAACATAATGTACTATAACGAAGTAAACTTTCGTTATATGTTTCCACATTTATTTTATATTTTTCCTTATTTTAAATATGAAAAGATTATTATTTGGCATTGAAATGTATTATGTTTGCTTCTAAAATAATAATTATAATTATATCTTTATTATTATTATTATTATTATTATTATTATTATTATTATTATTATTATTATTATTATTATTATTATTATTATTATTATTACTATTACTATTACTATTATCATTATGTATATGAATTTATTTTTTCTTATTGCATTGAATTATTATTTTTTACTGAATTATTAATCATCAATTACTAATAATATTCTGTTATCTTTGGAATGAATTATTGGTTGCTGTGCTCATATAAACATATTAATTATTAGCATTTAAGAGAAAATATGTAAGAGTAGTGTAAGAGTATCAACCAGAAAGAGAGAGAGATTATAACCTGTGCGTGTGTTTGTGAGATCTTTTAGTCTCAATACCTCATTTGATTGTTTAATGGTTGGTGTATTTATCACTACAACTTTAGTTGTGCTTGCTCCGTCTTGGTGGACGGACATTAACGCAGGTTATTACAGCCTTGATAGCAGAAGTTCACCAAGACATGCAAGTCGACTCAAAGTAGTGGTAGAGGGTTTCTACTGGTTGTTATAGCCATAGTCCCCAGACCAAGTAGTAGTAGTGGTAGAGGGTTTCTACTGGTTTTTATAGCCATAGTCCCCAGACCAAGATGTAGTAGTGAAGAGGGACACTACTGGTTATTACAGCCATAGGTCCTAGTCGTCGTGAGAACTAATACACTAACCATCATTCAAATCAAACCATTTTTTAAGAAGGAAACAAGAGTGAAGTAGGACACTTAGTATCCTACCACGAAGTTGAAAGCACGTCATACGGGTAATCTGCGTCAGTCTGGTTAGAGTCATTATCGTTCAAGTTTTGAACTCTCTGGTTGACTCTAAATATTAAGCTTAGAAAATATAAATATTTAATAAATGAATAAACTGTATTTGTACTAAGAAAATTAAAATAATTGTTTTCTTGAACTACTGGACATTCCCTGAGGACCACCCCAGCAACATACGTTATAAATGGCGCCCGAGCAGGGACTTTAAAAATTATAAAATAGAAAAATTACCGAGCTGAAAATAAAACTGAGGTAATAATATATCATTATGAGCCGTGCTTTTATAAACCTAGTAAAGAAGGATGCTTTAATCACTTGTTTGAGGGAGCTTGGTCTTAGTGATGAAGGCAACGTTGATGAATTAAGAAGCCGACTGCGAAACTATATGGACAAATATGAAATGCCACGAGACCACTTGGAGTGCATTCAAAAGTTGAGGTTAAGTTACGACCCTACATCTGCAGGTAAGGATTTAAAAGTTGCAAGTATTCCGGTGTCCCGTGCATCCTCCCCAATAAATCCTCATGAAGAACGTCCACCGAATATACATAATGAATCTGATGTCTGCGATAAAATACGAAAATGGGGAGTTAAGTATGACGGTGGTAAAGACCCGCTTTGTTTTCTAGAAAGAATAGAAGAGTTAGCCACGTGCTATTCGCTTACACGTAATACACTGCTGAATTTTATGCCTGAACTGCTAAAAGGGGAAGCGTTATCCTGGTATCGCAATAACTACAAAAGTTGGAGGTCTTACAGTGATTTTGTCGAAGATTTTAAATTATTTTTTTTACCTGTCCGCTTCTTCGAGTCATTACAGGATGAAATTAGAAACCGTCTACAACGCCCCAATGAAAACTTTGTGGATTATGTTACAGGAATACAAACTTTGATGAGGTGGGCAAACTTGTCCACGGAAGAACAAATAGATAGAATTTTTCGAAACTGTCGATCGGAGTATAAGATTTACATTAAACCACGTGACTTTAGCACTTTACGAGAACTTATTATTATGGCTCAGGATTTTGAAAACATTCAATCTCAGGAGGCATCACAAAGGAAGTCTATCCATCGTGTGCAATCTGTTGTAGCCACCAGGTTTAAGCCAAGGGAAACTTTCAAAGAGGTCCTTCGGCAGGGGAAGGGGAAGCAGATCTCTAGTTACGCAACCCTTACCCATTTCATTAACTATTGATAACGAATTACGTTTAAGAACAAGGATTACGATAAAAACTAAAACATATTTAGCTTCTGCTGATACCGGTGCGACTCATTCATGCATACTTCAGTCAGTTGTAGAAGACTTAAAAATCCCTATTGATACGTGTAATGTGACTAAGATTGAATTAGCCGACCGGTCTAAAATTTCAGTTGAGGGTTCAGTAAGTATCTGGTTCGTTATAAAAGGTATGGTATACAATCAAAATTTCTTGGTTCTGAGGTCCAGCATCGACCCTGTTATAATTGGAATGGACTTTATAGAACAGAAAGCTTGCGAACTACGTATAGTTCCTAGAAGTGAAAATAAACATAAACAACCCTCAGAATGCTATAGAGAAATTCATACAGGGCACATTGGATCGTTAAAACAGTCATTTCAACGAATTTCTTGGAAAGGAGCTTCCACGATTTGAAACAATATCCGGATTTTCAAATGTAACTGAGCATGTTATCGCTATGAAGCATTCCCGCCCTTTACGTCAGCGATACTACCCTAGAAATCCGGCGATGCAGAAAATAATAAATGATCAAATAGATGAATTACTGGAAGAAGGCAGGATCGAGCCATCAAAGAGCCCTTACAGTAGTCCAATTGTACTTGTGCGTAAGAAGAACGATGAGTGGCAGCTATGTGTGGACTATCGACAAGTCAATGAAAATTCAATACGCGACGCCTATCCTATTCCCCAAATCAATGCAATTCTTGAAAAACTGCGAAATAGTAAATATTTTAGTACCATTGATCTTCGTCATGGATATTGGCAGATACCATTATCTCCGGAAAGTAAACAATATACCGCTTTCACCGTTCCCGGACGCGGTCTATTTCAGTGGCGCGTTATGCCCTTCGGCCTCCATTCTGCCCCGGCAACTTTTCAGAGGGCACTCGATAAAGTTATAGGACCCGAACTAGATGCTTTTGCGTTTGCATACCTGGACGATATAATTGTTATGGGAAATTCTGTAGAGGAACACTTGAAAAATCTGAAAACTGTTTTCGAACGTTTAATATCGGCAAAACTACGCATAAATAAGGAAAAGTGTACGTTTATAAAGAAACAAATCCGTTACCTGGGCCATGTCGTAAGTGAAAAGGGTGTGCATACCGATCCGGAAAAGGTGAACGCTGTTATAGCGATACCCGAACCAAAAACGCTGAAGGAGCTTCGTTCGTTTATCAATACGGCAGCTTGGTATCGACGATTCGTTCCCGACTTTTCAACGCTAACTAACCCGTTAAATAAATTGCTTAGGAAAGGACAAAAGTGGGAGTGGAAAACCGAACAAAGAACGGCATTCGAAGCAGTGAAAAAGAAGTTAATAGAGGCACCTGTTCTCGTCTGTCCCAACTTCAGTCTTCCGTTTATACTGCAAACTGATGCAAGTGACATTGGACTGGGAGTAGTTTTGACACAGGAATTTCCAGACGGGGAAAAAGTTATTTCCTATGCTAGCCGTACCCTTTCGGCTCCAGAGCGGAACTACACAGTTACCGAAAAAGAATGCCTGGCAATAATCTGGGGCATTAGGAAGATGAGACACTACATAGAGGGATACCATTTCATTATTGTTACCGACCACCAATCCCTAAAATGGCTAAACTCCATTCAGTCGCCATCTGGAAGAATTGCACGATGGGCCCTAGAGATGATGCAATTCGATTATGAGATTCGCTATCGTAAAGGTAAACTAAATGTCATAGCCGATTCTCTTTCCAGGTCTCCCATAAGCCCAAATGAAGAACATGGACCCGTATTGCAAATTCTTAATAAATGTGTAGGTGGAGAAGACCCTTGGTATACTAAAAAAGTAGAAACGGTGCAGTTAAACCCGGAAAAATTCCCTGATTACCAAATTGATGAAGCCGGAAACCTAAGAAGACATATATACGATGCATCCGCTTATAACGAAGTTGACCCTGTTCCCTGGAAGTTAGTTGTACCCAGGTGGGAAAGAAGCCGAGTACTTAACGAATGTCATGACGAGGTAACTGCAGGACATCTAGGAATTAATAAAACAGTAGCTAGAGTAACAAAACTCTACTACTGGCCCGGGATATTTCGTGATATTGCTAAATATGTACGGAAATGTGAGTTGTGCCAAAGGTTTAAGTCCATTCAACAGTCTCCGGCAGGGAAGATGCATACGGCTATTGTTTCTCAACCATGGCATACAGTTTGTGCGGATTTTGTAGGACCCCTTCCTCGTTCCACACACGGCAATACTACGTTGATAGTGTTTTATGATAAATTTACAAAATGGATGGATTTTGTAGCAGTGAGACAAGCTACTACTAAAACCTTTATAAAAGCTTTTCGCGAAAGAATTCTGGCTCGTTTTGGCATACCTCACATACTTTTGACAGACAACGGAGCCCAATTTACGAGTCCCGACTGCAAGAAATATTTCAAAACAATTGGTGTCAGACAGTTATATACTGCCCCTTATTCACCCCATGAGAATCCTACTGAACGAGCAAATAGAACCATTAAAACAATGATCGCGCAATATACTCAGAAGAATTAAAGAACATGGGACGAGAAGTTACCTGAATTAATGTTGGCTGCGAATTCAAGTAAACAAAGTTCTACAAACTACAGCCCATCGTATTTAGTACAAGGACGGGAGCTACGACTCCCCAACACTTTGTTCAACGAAAAGACCCAGTCAGAAGTTACAAACGCATCAGCTGAGCCTGCGGACAAAACAAAACTTCTCCAAGAAATATTTGAAATAGTCAAATCAAATCTACAAACTGCATCCAGTACGCAAACTGCCCATTATAACTTGAGACGTCGTGAGTGGAGTCCCCGGAAAGGCGACCTTGTGTTGGTTAGGAAACGGGTTTTGTCAAAAGCTGTTGACTATTTCGCTTCTAAGTTATCACCTCGGTTTGTTGGTCCATTCTTGGTATCAGAATTCATTTCTCCCGTTATTGTACGCCTGGTCGATATTAAAAACCACAAGAAGCAGCAGGGCACCGCTCATCTCAAAGACTTAAAAGCATATCAAGAGTAAGTTAAAATTTATCGAACCTAATTTTCCAATTTAGTTTCATTCAAACTTCAAAATGACCGATCCTAAGTTTACGCAAAGTTGTCTGAAATTCAGACAAACAATGGAGCGTGAAAATAGAAAGCGCAAAAAGGCCATTTTAATTAATATACCGCAGCCATTGGAGAAGGTCCTTATAACGTCCGTTGAGACCAATCTACCAAAATTGAACATCCAAGATTTACGCCTACAGACGTCCCGTAATGATCCACTTGCTAGCCTTATTGCCGCGTTGGGAATTGATAAAGACGCCGAAGAAGACCGACGCAACAAGATTATATGCGACGCCGTATCGGTGATTGAACCAATCGAACCAGGCAAACGTACCCGTTTTCAACTAATGATCCAACATTCCTCAATCGAAGTATTAATTCGCCGTTCCTTAGATGTTTGGATTCATTTTGAGGGTGAAAGATTTATTTTCCCAAAGCCTAGAAACGACAAGATAACTGAGGCTTCATTTTCTTAAAAAAAAAAAACATATAAACAACGAGGGAGATATAACGAAGTAAACTTTCGTTATATGTTTCCACATTTATTTTATATTTTTCCTTATTTTAAATATGAAAAGATTATTATTTGGCATTGAAATGTATTATGTTTGCTTCTAAAATAATAATTATAATTATATCTTTATTATTATTATTATTATTATTATTATTATTATTATTATTATTATTATTATTATTATTATTACTATTATCATTATGTATATGAATTTATTTTTTCTTATTGCATTGAATTATTATTTTTTACTGAATTATTAATCACCAATTACTAATAATATTCTGTTATCTTTGGAATGAATTATTGGTTGCTGTGCTCATATAAACATATTAATTATTAGCATTTAAGAGAAAATATGTAAGAGTAGTGTAAGAGTATCAACCAGAAAGAGAGAGAGATTATAACCTGTGCGTGTGTTTGTGAGATCTTTTAGTCTCAATACCTCATTTGATTGTTTAATGGTTGGTGTATTTATCACTACAACTTTAGTTGTGCTTGCTCCGTCTTGGTGGACGGACATTAACGCAGGTTATTACAGCCTTGATAGCAGAAGTTCACCAAGACATGCAAGTCGACTCAAAGTAGTGGTAGAGGGTTTCTACTGGTTGTTATAGCCATAGTCCCCAGACCAAGTAGTAGTAGTGGTAGAGGGTTTCTACTGGTTTTTATAGCCATAGTCCCCAGACCAAGATGTAGTAGTGAAGAGGGACACTACTGGTTATTACAGCCATAGGTCCTAGTCGTCGTGAGAACTAATACACTAACCATCATTCAAATCAAACCATTTTTTAAGAAGGAAACAAGAGTGAAGTAGGACACTTAGTATCCTACCACGAAGTTGAAAGCACGTCATACGGGTAATCTGCGTCAGTCTGGTTAGAGTCATTATCGTTCAAGTTTTGAACTCTCTGGTTGACTCTAAATATTAAGCTTAGAAAATATAAAAATTTAATAAATGAATAAACTGTATTTGTACTAAGAAAATTAAAATAATTGTTTTCTTGAACTACTGGACATTCCCTGAGGACCACCCCAGCAACATACGTTATAGTACGATGGAGTTCTAAGGCTGCAATTGCCTGACTCAACAAAAATAATAGGCTTCGCTGATGATATTGCCAAGGTTGCTGTAGCCAAGTATATTCCTGAGCTAGAAAGAAAGCTAAATCAGGCCATATCAACGACTCAGGAGTGGCTTAAATACTCAAACCTCGAGCTTGCTGAACAAAAGACTGAAGCGGTGTTAATTACCAGTAGGAAAAAACTTGAATACCTGACAGTTAAAGTGGGTGACCA